>JASSKH010000014.1:5514591-5577091 GCA_031763025.1 Macrocystis pyrifera
GGGGTTGGGTCGCGGCAGGCCGTGGGGTTGCCGAGCCATGAAGTGTTTTTGTTAGGGGCCACGGCGAAGGCTGTGTCACCCTGATCACCTACCCCTTGCAGCTGGCGCAAGCGAAGCTGCGAGCGGGGAACGCGCAAGGTCAAGGCCAGGTGGGAGGAGAAGGGAAAGTAGACGGGCCCGGTTGACGGGTCACCGCAATAGTTTCGACCCGTCAAGCCCTCTTTAGATTTCATGTGTATACTAGTTTTAGTGTGGGCTTCCTTGACGACAAATATTTAGCTTGACGTGTCTACCATGGATTTGACCCGTCAAGACCTGTCTGCAAATAATGTACTATTTTTAGTGTGGGTATTTTCTTGACGGCAAATATTTCGGTTGACGGGTCAAAACATAGGTCTCTAATAGTTTTGACCCGTCAAGGTCTCTTTAGACTCAATATACTAATTTCAGAGTGGCGATAGGCTAGTTACAGTGAGGCAAGGACCGCGGTGGGAAGAGGGGGGGGAAACGCCCGCTATGTGACCCCGGATTTGAGTTACTACTGGGAGGGAGCGGGAGAGTAGAGCGAGAAAAAATCAATGAGATGGAGGAAAAAAAACAAAGGAAGAAAAAAGAGTCGGGGGTTCCTTGGCTTGGCGGAAAATGCGTTGGTCGACGGTCTATTTTTCACTCGCCAAGGCCTCTTTATGATATATGCATTCATAGCAGTTTTAGTGTGGGGGTTGGGGAGACCCTTCACGGAATAGAGATCGTTTGACGGTCTGCAATAGGTTTGACCCGTCAAGGCGTCTGTAGACGTGGTACGCGCGGTTTAGTAATACTGTGGAGAATTCCTTGTCTAGTTTTTTTTTACCCGTTAATGCCTCATAATCATAGGCGTTACGTATTCATACATCGCTACTTTGTAGTTACACTGTGGGGATTTCCATGACGGAAAAAATTATCGGCTGACGGTCTAAGAGTAGTGGTTTCCCGTCAAGGCCTCTTTTAGACTTGGTGATGTCAAGTTTTAGAGTGGGGGGTACTTGACGGCAAATATGTCGGTTGACGGCGTAGTTTTGCCCGTCAAGGACACTTCATATTAAATAATATACTACTGTATATTTGGCGGGGGGAGTTTTTGTCTAGTTTCGAAGCGTGTTTTTTTTTTTGTGCACTGATATTACCCCCCCCACTCACCTCTCTCCCCCCCCCCCCCCAATCCCAACCCCCCCACCGCCATCCCACCCCACCCCCCATTCATTCGACACTGTCATCCATATACAAAAACGTCCGCCTCACAAGTGGTTCCTAGTAGGATGCAGCTCAACTTTCATGCGACTCGCGGAATACCTCACGTTTCGCCTCGCGCTTGGTGCTAGCGATGTCTGCCTGGTCGGTGAAAACCCGACGCGCTCCGTCCCGGCATTGTAGGGATGCGAGGGTCTATGGTCATGC
Organism: Macrocystis pyrifera; assembly: GCA_031763025.1. Classification (NCBI taxonomy): domain Eukaryota; class Phaeophyceae; order Laminariales; family Laminariaceae; genus Macrocystis; species Macrocystis pyrifera. The sequence continues at coordinate 5,516,029 of JASSKH010000014.1, forward strand.
GATTGACCGCCCTGCCTGATATCGCGTACACCCCCTCCCCCCCCCCCCCCCCGCCTCCTCCCCTCCCCCCCCCGCCTCCGCCCTCCCACTCACCCCCATCCTTCTCCCCGCTGCTCGTACGTGTATTGTCCCCATTTCACCGTCGCTCTTTGCTTGGGGGCTGCGGGGGCAACTCAGCGTTTGAGACGAGGACACTGGAGACGCTCCGGACCCTCTTCTACCCTGGAAGGCGATGCGGAGGGGGAGCGGGGGGGCGGGAGCGGGGGCGGGGGTGGGGGAGGGGGGTGGAGAGCGAGCGTACTCTGGCAGTTGATGACGTGTTGGTCGAGTACGGCGGATATTCTGGTGGGTGTGTGTGTGTGCTGGAGGTGGGGGTGGGGGGACGGGGGGAACGGGGTGGTGGTGGTGGTGTTTTGGAGCTTTGCCGGCCGCGAGTTTGGTGCTGGTGCTGGTGCTGGTGCTGATGTTGTTAACGTTACATTGCTGTAGTTTTTTTGTTGCTGTGGTTGGTGTTTTTCCGTTGAAACTGTTTTTTTTTTGGTTTGGTTGGTGTTTCTGTGTTGACGCTGTTTTTTTTTGGGCAAATGCCAAAATCAGGTACATCCTAAAACCAAGTAAAAAACGCGCGCCACGAGCGGTGTGATGTCCATGACAATCCGGTGAAAAAAGAATGCGCCTAAAGCATTAAGCGTGCCACATGGCCTCCAAAATCTGAATTGTTTTTTTTTCTTCAGGGTGTATCATAGGTACCACGGGCTCCACTTGGGCCTGCAAAGAGTCACTATTAATATGCTTCGTTTGTTTCCCCACGGGCATTAAGCGTGCCACATGGCCTCCAAAATCTGAATTTTTTTTCTTCAGGGTGTATCATAGGTACCACGGGCTCCACTTGGGCCTGCAAAGAGTCACTATTAATATGCTTCGTTTGTTTCCCCACGGCGGGAGCGCCTAGAGTATTTACTCTGGCGCGCCCCCCCCGTTGACAACTTCAAAGCTTCCAGACCGTCCTCGCGGAACCGCCTGCTCGGCACGAAATTATCTTGCCGTACCAAACCTGAAACCACCTCGACGCGGGGTGGTGCAGACGAAACGCCGAGTGTCCATGGTGCTGTAAAGGCTGCTGTGAACATAGAAAACAACAGGGTACACACAACAACTAACTGAAGCACATCGCACACCCCAAAGGAGAAAAAGTGAAACCAGCGTACGCATGTATGCATGTATATACGTACTTTCACGTACGACGTACGAGTACAGAGTTTATACGTCAACACAGAAGAATTTCAACCGAGGGAGGGCAGACGCATACGGAGAGAAAACACGGTGTACGTATGGCCTCTCTGATTGGTTCAAAGTTGGCCAAAATCAGTTGAAAGCTAGACAGAGTAGAAAAAAAATCAGGTGTACCTTGGCCTTTTCGTGCCAAAATCAGTTACAATGTCAGCTTGGCCAATAGCAGGGCTCCTGGTGTGTGTTTTGTACTTTATTTCAGTATGTAACTGTTTTTGGCACGAAAGTAGCCAGGTATACCTGATTTTGGCAAAAAACCCTTTTTTTTTTTTGTCTATTTCTTTGCTGTGATTATTGCCCTCGGTGTTGGAGTTGGCCTTAACGACGCTTACAGTTACTTGCTGCCGATTTCGCGTAATTTTTCCAATTTTTGCGTAATTTTTTTTTTTCTTTCCGAAAATTAACACCCAGCGCGAACAACACCGCGCGCACCCTCTGATGTATCTACAACATAAAAATAATATGAAAAACACACAATTTACGAGCGGCTGTGATATCGAGAAATTCGTCGAGGCTCATCTTTGCGAGCTTGCGTGTGATGAGATGACTCAATCTGTACAGTTATTACGGGGGACCATAGTAAATAGGACCAAATATTGTTAGTATGAATAGGTAAATATATAGGTTTATATGTATACCATAGGTCCTATTAACTATGTTACGGGGGACCATAGTAAATAGGACCAAATATTGTTAGTAAGAATAGGTAAATATATAGGTTTATATGTACACCATAGGTCCTATTAACTACGGACCCCCGTAATAGTAGTGCCGGTTGCCTCCATATTGCTGGTTGTGTATGCGCCAGCCAGCCAACAATACCGACAGGCAACCCGCACTATTACACTTGATTTTGTTTCTCGCTTTTTTTCTGAGTTTTGTTTTTTATCCTCCGGCGAACTGGTAGGAATGAAGCTTTTAAGCTCACCGCACTTTTTTTGCTGACCCTTACGCTAATCCGCGCCGTGCGGTCTCGCGGGCGCTTTGTGCAGCGGGCGGCCGGCACTGCCCAGCCGGCACCGAAAAGAGGGGGACCACCACAAAAACAGTCTTCTTCCTGTTTCCGAGACTGAACCGGCACTACATGCCCACTACTGTCCGGAAATGCGAAAAGAAAAAGAAAAGAACGTGCTGTGCCTTCCCGTGTTGAGCTCGATAGCATCCCGACGGTCCTCACATGTTGGGAAAAGGACTGCAGAGGCCTTGGCCGAGCGTCGACGAAAGGGTGGGATGCGCTTTGCCTCTGAAAATCCTTGCCTTAGCTAGCCTGTGGCGATAATCTGTCCTTGCCTTGGCTAGCCTGTGGCGAAAATCTGAGTGACTTGTTGTTGTTGTTGTTGGGTTTTTTTTTCTGGCGTGAAGGCCATTGTAGTAACCTTCGGTGGGCTGCAGAGGAGAGGGAAAATGACGACAGAGAGATGGGCGATTACGACAACAACGGCCGATGCGTGATTTTAGGGGGGGGAAGGGGGGGGAAACACACGTTCGTGTCCGAGTTTACAACCCAAGGAGTCCTTCGCATACGGCAACGGTATAGTCCCGGCGTGATCATACAGTATTACGGGGGCCATAGTAAATAGGACCTATGGTACACACAAAAAACCTGCATATTTACCGATTTTTTACTAGCAATATTTGGTCCTATTTACTATGGTCCCACGTAAATATTACCCACGTACCGCTCGGCGCTCGCGCTTCTCGTAGACGGCTGAAAGAAAATGCCACATGCTGTCTGTAGTTGCCATTATTTTTTTTTGTCTCTCTCTCTCTTTGGAGGGGCCCAACGCAGGGTTACAACTCGATTGTAGTGTGACACAACATATAGGGTTTCGAGCAGCACATCCTCACATGGGTTGATTTTGACATCTGCTTGTTTTTTTTTTCTTTTCTTTTCTTTTGTGTACGAAGGCCTTGAAAGCAGCCTTGGTGGCCAAACAGCGACTTTTGTTTTAGTTGTAGGACCCCATGATGATGTAACACCCTGTGGTGATGTTCTCACATCGGCTCACTTCCCACCTGAAATCCTGCCTGTGGAAACAAAACAGGCTGTAACAAAACTGCACATCTCGATGGCAGAAAACAAACAAGTGCCAGGTAAGAAATGGCGCGCACGGCAGCAGTACCATACCAGCACGTAAGGGAAATGGCACTAACCAGCTGCGGTACGGCAGTATACCATCCCGTATCACTTGCGAAACCAAATAACTCCAGGAATATATCCAGGAATAATATTTCATGTACCCTCGAAAAAGACAAATGGAAAAAGAAAACCCGAAGAGGGAAGAGAGAGAAGGGCAAAAAAATAAATGAAGGAAAAAAACAAGAGGAAGAACAGCGAAGCAGTTATGCGCTCAGGGCAAGGCGCAGGCCGACTCCCGAGGACAAGGTTGCTGCTTGCTGGTACGATCAGTCCTATCTATGATGTGTCCAGCTGATAACCCAACCCAACATATAGACGTCACGAAAAGGCCAGACGGAAGGCAAGAAGGCAAGAAGAGGGTAAAGACGAAGAGCAAAATGACAAACAAAAAAAACGAGCATCCAGTTGGTGGGAGGACAGAGACAGACGGACCAAGGGGGGGCTAAAATATATGTATACATGATATATATATATAACATTGTAACCATACGTATATAGTGTGAAACAGATACTGGTATTTTATGAAGCAAGCAGGCTACACGGCTTGATTTGAGAAGATACATATTACTCGATCTTCGTGTCCGCACTATTACGGGGGTCCGTAGTTAACGGGACCAAATATTGTTAGTAAAAATAGGTACATATATAGGTTTTTGTGTGTACCGTAGGTCCTGTCAACTACGGTGCCCCGTAGTTAGATTTTATGGGATCCTACGTGACGCCGATGGCCTCGGATTTTTGTCCGAATGGATGAAGATTTTGCGAGGAGTGAGAGCGAACTGTCAACCGTTCTACTGAAGCTGGGCCAAGTGTTAGCACACTACAGTAATATATCTGCTCCTTGTCCGACGGGTGGGACATGGGGGGTTGGGGGAGGGGGGGGGGGGGGGACTCAATATTAAGCATGGCCGTAGTCGTGTGACCATAGACCCTCGCATCCCTACAACGCCGGGACGGAGCGCGTCGGGTTTTCACCGACCAGGCAGACAATGCTTGCACCAAGCGCGAAGCGCCGTGAGGTGTTGCGAGTCGGGGGGGGGGGGTATATCAAGTCAAGCATGGCCGTAGTCGTATGAGCACATACCGTCGCACCACCCCACCACCCCTCGCGTAGCTTGCGAGCCTGCAATCTGCAAAAATCTGCGCATTCTCTATTAATAGTGTGTTTCCTTTCTTGCTTTCTTGCTTGAACTTGTTTTTTTTTTTCTCTCTTCCCTTTTCGATTTTCGATTTTTTCCGATTTCGATCTCGATTTTTCGACGTCGAGTTGTTTTGTGGCCCTTGTATATGTCTTCTGGGTACTATGCGGTCTTCTCGGTTTCTGTGGCGACGTGTACAGCGTACCGCGTGTACCCTGACGTACGCGGACCTCACTCTTTATTTTTGTCTGGTGAGGTGTAGATGTGCTTCAGCTATCATGGGTATTATTCTTTGCTTGTTTTTTTTTTTTTTTTTCTCCCAGAGGTATTCTTCCGCTCCAGACCACGGACTGCACTGTATTGCGGCGATGAGTCAATGCGAGAACAACAACAACAACAACAACAACACCGACAACAACATGTACCCAACCCGCAAGAAGTCGCGCGGGCCGCAGACTACCGGCAAGAGCGGGTGTGGGGGCACCATTGTTGCGGGAGTTAATCCTTTCAGTGTTGCACTACAGCAGTCTGTGCAGAAATCCACCTGGTTTTACTACAACAGGCAGTTAACTCCCAAGTGTTTCGTCCCCACAACGGGACAACAACAACAACAACAACAACAACAACGGCAACAGTAACAATGCCGAGACGGAAAGCACATCGGGCTCTTCACCGACCAGGCATGGGAGGGATGGGAGGGACGGGGCAAGGGAAAGTAGTCTGGACGACACTTCCCTCAATGCTGTTTCAAAACTGTTTCGAGCGACTACCACCGTGCCATGACATGAATACAAACCCCCACCCCCGATTGCATGGGCTACCCGCTTCTGTGTCCGTCAGGTGTTGGTGTGTCGAGATCACGGCGTGGGTGGGATGTATCAGGGAATGCGAGCCAAGCTTCTTCACACCGTGCTCACCAGTGCTCTCATGTTTCTGGGCTACGAGAAGCTAGCGCAGGCGAGAATGGGCAGCAGCAAAGATTCTATCACAGGAGATAGAAGTTTGACCGCTTGACTGAACGCGGTTTGACCTCTTGACGGGCCGTTGTTTGACCGCTTGACGGACCGCCCCTGACCTCTCCCCTACACTTGAAACCAGTATATTAAGGTCGAAGTACTGAATCTGAACGCAGGTAACGCGACAGCGACAAATATTCTAGCGTTGGAGACGCGGTTTGACCGCTTAACTGGCATCAATTTGACGGCTTGACGAGCCGCTGTTTGACCGCTTGACTGACTGCTCCTGACCTCTCCCCTACAGCCCCTACACTTGAACCAGTATATTCAGACCAAACTATGCCTTAACGCACCCGAAAAGACTATTAATAGTGCAGGTACATTGCACCACAGCACCAAATATGCTATCATAGGAGACGCGGTTTGACCGCTTGACTGACCTCAGTTTGACGGCTTGATGAGCCCCTGTTTGACCGCTTGACTGACCGCTCACGACCTCTCCCTACACTTGAACCAGTATAAATCAAGGCCAAACTATGCCTTAACGCGCTCGAAAAGACTATTACGGGGGACCATAGTAAATAAGACCAAATATTGCCAGTAAAAATAAGTAAATATACAGATTTTTGTGCGTACCGTAGGTCCTATTTACCATGGCCCCCCGTAATAGTGCAGGTATACAGTACCAAACCCGCAAATGCGCTATCCTAGGGAGACCGCGAGCTGAGAACTTGACTGGCGTGACCAATAATGTGCTGCACGGTTTTGTATACAAGGTGGCGTTGCACATAAACGACCCCGTAGGCTTTTGTGAAGTGCCCAAAACTGCTGTGTACGTGGTGGTCGGCTGGGGCGGCAGCATGCGCTTTTTTGGGTATTTGGTTGTAGGATAAACCCCTATATGCTAACACCACCTTTCAACCTGTCGGACAGGTCAAGCGGTCAAATCGCGGCCTTCCTTCTTTTAAACTCGTGCGCTCCAGTTTTGTTTGATGCGGTGGTCGGGTTAGGCGGAAGTACGCACTCTCTAGGTAGGCAGGCCAGTCAGTCAGTCAGCGCAGGGTACGATTCGCGCTAGGAGTGCGGCGGCCGGTGCACCGAACAATTTCTGAGGCTCGGCCAATGAGGAGCGCTCTCGCACCTCACCCGAAACCTGACATAAAAAAAAAAAAAAAAATTATCAAGATGAGCAATGCTACATGCGGCTCCGGTATTTCCTGAAAAAGAGAGAGAAAACACACTCACACTCACACAGGCATATGGCACATCCGCCAATATTGGGTATAGTTTCTGAGCTTAAACTCTCTTAGTGCTGCAGTCCAGTTTTTCGGGACAAAAAAAAAAGCTCAAATTTGAAATAGTTCGTCCCCAAAACGGACCACCATCGCAAGGTTAAAAATAACCCTAGTGCAGTCCCGTCTGGTGTGCAGTCCCATCTGGGGGACAAAATCACTCTAATTCTAAGTAGTTCGTCCCCCAAACAGGACTGCGGTCCTGAAAGGGTTCAATCAGAGCCCCATGAGTCAGAAAGGTTTTAAGGAAAAAAAAAGCTCTAATTCTATAGGTAGGCTTTTGTGTGTATGATGGGTCCTCATTAGGACCAAATATGCTCAGTCGAAATATCAGGACCAAACTAAGCCTATTTCGGGGACCATAGTAAACAGGACCCATGGCACACACAAAAGCCTATATATTTGCTTTTTTTACTGATAATATTTGGTCCTATTTACTACGGTTCCCCCGTAATAGTGAACAATCCTGGAATATTCGTATACATTTTTTTGTCTGTATGATCGGCCCTGATCACCATGGCTCCCCGTGATATTTTACCGCGACAATGTTTCCGGTGCGCCTCGCTAAAACCCTCTTAATCCACTGAATTTGCACTGCAGACCCGTTTCGGGGACAAAGTACTCATAATTTTGACTGACTGGTTCGTCCCCAAAACAAGTCTGCAGTGTGAGTAGCTTGCCCCGAAAGGGCTGAGAATTTTGCCTACCATGATTATTTCATTGCGCTGATGTGTGGGGAAGGTCCCTTGCGTCGACGCCATTTTGAGGCGGTGCGTGACCCCTGTGGAAGGTTATCTCTTGTGTGTGGTGCTTATGGTTGGCGCGCAAGACAGACCTAGGTGGGTTGTTGCCTGGGCTTCTATGTCGTAGACACGGAACGGAGAGTTGGCAAGACCCTGGGTGACCCTTGGAGTTGCGTGTGATGAGGCGGTACTGACTAGATAGGGGAAGGGTGCCTGGTATCCACAAAAGTCGGATTCACAATCCCATGGGCTGCGAGTAGGTACAGCAGGTAGCTCTAACCAAGAATATTCATATTTTCTGTAAAAAACACGCATCGCATCGCATCGCATTTTTTTTTTTTTTTCCCAGATATATGTTCGGTAGCGCTCTCCCCACTTGTGCATCTGGTTGAGGCGCTCCGATTTCGGCGAGACAAATTTTTGTGCTCGAAATGTGGTGGGAGGCTTTGTTTACACTGATGACACCGAAGCACTGCTGTTACTGCTGCTGCTACCGCCGCCACACCGACCCGGCCCGACCTGGCCCGACTCGCAATAATAGGTGATCGCGACAGCCATGGCGCAAGCGCGGTCCTCCCCCGCTCCTTCTAGCGTGGGAGAGGCCCAGGGGGGTGCTCCGCGACACTCCGTTGGCGTGGTGCGCCAGCAGCAAAAGTGAATGCCTGAGCTTTTTTACCGCTGGTAAAATAAGTAAAAGGACATTCGGGGAGATCACGGTGCAGATCGTTTAGATCAGGCAAAGATCATCTGGATCGTCTAGATTTTCCAGATCGTATCCTGCCGTTAGGAGATTGTGTCCAGGATCTGTGTTGACCTATAGATCTAGATAGACCGTTGCCTGCCCCTAGGGGATGTCGTGCTGGGTCTGTATGGCACAGATCCAACGGAGGATCTGTATGGCACAGATCTAACCCAAGAAACGGGTCCTACTGTAGCTCCCATCCGCCGACATAATCTACAAATCGCGTAGTTCAGGATCTCTGCGTTTTCCCTGAAATGTCTAGATGGTCAAGTGGGAATCGATCATGGGTGTTGGGGCCGGGGGGGAGGGGAGGGGAGGGGTTGAGAGGGGAGGGGAGGGGTTGAGAGAGGAGGAGGGGAGGGGAGGGGAGGGGGTTGCTTCTTTGTGACTCGTTCTATTTCGTTTGCCCAAGATGTGGGTGTGGGTGTTTTACGGCGTACTTTGCTTTTAATAGTTTCTGCCCGCTGCGGCGTGGCTCGTGTTTGCTTCCCCCCCCCCCCCTCCCCTATGCAGCGGTTGGTGGTGATGGGTGGTCGCGGTAGCTGTAGTGATGGTCCGCGATTTTATCAGCGATCGGGGGCCAGCGATTCAATCAGTGATTTCATCAGCGTTCTCATCAGGCGACTTTATCAGCTCGATTTTAATAGATTTCACTAGTGTTTTTTTTCCGCGGTGTTGCCAGCGAGTTCATTCGCGATTTTCTTTCCCGCTACTTTATCCGTCTGGCGGGGGAGTTCCGGAGGGAAAGGGCGGGAGGTAATATAGGGGGGGGGGGGGTGTACTCGTGTCATGCATGGCCATAGTCGTATGACCATAGAGCCTTGCATCCCTATATACAATGCCGGGACGAAGCACGTCGGGTTTTCACCGACCAGGCATATATTGCTTGCACCAAGCGCGAAGCACCGTGAGGTGTTGGGCGAGTCGCATGAGGGGTGAGTTGTAGCCCACTAAGAACCGTTTTCGAGGCGGACTTGCAATGGATGACAGCTTCGAACGCAATTGTTTGTTTTCTGGTGCGGTCAGTTCCAGAGACCGCCTTGGAAATACGATGTAACTGCCTCATGGGTGAGTGCCTTACCATATACCCACTGCGTGATTGAAGCATCCCCTTGTGCGGAGTTAAGCTCCTCCACTCCCGCAATATGGACCTAACTCGACCCGCAGCCGTGGTGACCGCCAAAAAAGACAAAGAAAGATGGCACCCTGGTTGGTGTCGCTTGGGGGGGGGGTGTACTCGATAGGAGAGATGTACTCGATCTCATGCATGGCCGTAGTCGTACGACCATAGACCCTCGCATCCCTACAATGCCGGGACGGAGCATATCGGGTTTTCACCGACCAGGCAGACATTGCTTGCACCAAGCGCGAAGCGCCGTGAGGTGTCCGGTGTCGCGTCGGGGGGGGGGGTTGATGTCGTTCAATCTTTTGCGTGCGCGATAATATTGCTTGCATGAGGACAGACACTCGGTCTTTGTGTCGTGGTTGGCTGGACGCCAGGTAGATTTGCTTTTCGTTTTTCGTTTTTTTTTTTTTTCTCGTCATTTTCATCTTCTCAAGAGTTTTTTTTACCCTCGGCGGCTAGCATATACGTACGCAGCAGTGCCAAGTTTTTACTCGTTCCAGCTCGACTTGCAGGATTTTTTTGCATCCAGCGTACTTCCGGTGATCAGCTTGCAGGATTTTTTTTGCATCCAGCGTACTTCCGGTGATTAGCCGTGGACCCCAACCAGGTGTCAACCCGTCCCCCATCAGGGTGTACGCCTAAATCAATTTTATTGCGCACATCGTGTACCAGGTATAGGGCGAACGCAGTATTCCCACTGCTCGTTGATTTCCTTCTTTTTTTTTCTTTGCTAACTTACACGGGTCTCTCTCACGCTTTCAGCGACGAACCGAGATAAATCCACTCTTGAAAATCGTGTTTTTGTTTGTCTTTATTTTGAGCATATGGAGGTTCCGACTCTTTTGGCCCTCCATGCATGGAAGAAATGGTGTAGTCGCGGTTAATCAATCTGCCGAGATACAAACAAGTGTGCTACATACAGGGCTATGCCTACTTCCTCCGAAAATACACGGGACAGAGCAGGAACCCCCGGGATGTGTTCGCTTCCTTTCTTCACTTGAACTGGACCAATTCGGCGGTAATAATCCAGGCGAATGAGTACACGTCCCTTTCCGTTCCGTTTCGTTCCAATGCCCGTGGGAGGTAGTTAAGACACACCCCTTACCCCTCTTTGGATGAGCTAGTCACAGCCCTTCCGCGGCAGAGATATCCCTGATATGTGCCCGGAATGATCTATTACGGGGGACCATATTAAATATAACCTACGGTACACACATAAAACTAAATATTTCGCTATTTTTACTAACAACATTTGGTCCTGTTTACTACTGTATGGTCCCCCGCACATCACCTACTCAGAACCGTGGGTTAGAATCTAGATGATGAGCTATTCCCTAGGTCTACCTATTAGGATTTCTATTGATAGGAGCAAAATTTAAAACCTGTCCCACTGAAAAAAATGACAAAAAACGGTACAATAGTGATTTTTGCCAGGCTACGGTACAAAAAAATTCAAGCCAGGTGATCAGGGTACACCAAACCCAAGTCAGGTGACGTTTTCTGTCACGGTATACCGTTTTCTGGTAAAGTATCAATGTCCGTCCGAGTCACGAAAATGACGAAAAACGGTACCACCAGTGTATCTACAGATAGATCGCCATCTACGTATGTGTCCGATGTTGTGGTGGGGGATTTTTTTTTGGAAGGTATCATAGGGGCACGCCTTCAAGGACGAGAAATAACGATGTCGAAAAAAAAAAAAAAATGACGGATCGCACAGACAGGCAACGGTAACACAAGAGGCACACCTGGCTGCGCTGAGGCAACAAGGGAATGCCGCATGCATTATGCTACGGTATATATATATACAGGGAGTGCATCTATCTTCGTCTGCATCTATCATCGTCTGAGGCTCCTCGCTCAACGTAACGCACACCGCACTTGGGGGACAAGTTCTAAAGCTGGTTGGGTGTCTCGGCAACGGGAAGAGCGCCACCATTTTCGCTGCCTCCCCCCCCGCCCCCCCCGCCCCCCGCCCCCCATGCGACTCGCCGGACACCTCACGTTTCGCTTCGCGCTTTTGGTGCAAGCGATGCCTGCCTGGTCGGTGCAAACCCTACATGCTCCGTCCCGGCATTGTAGGGATGCGAGGGTCTATATGGTCATACGACTACGGCCATGCATGAGATCGAGTACATCATCGTAGGGATGCGAGGGTCTATGGTCATACGACTACGGCCATGCATGATATTGAGTACATCTCTGCTATCGAGTACGCCCCCCCCCCCCCGTCCCCGTCCCCCCCCATCCCCGACACATAAATGTTACAACGGTACAACGTAGAGAGGTGGGAGGTGCACCATTTTTCTTCTGAAGTCTTCTCCTGAGGGTCTCCATACCATAACCAAGTGGTTCTAGAAAATCTTGAAAGTGCAATGGTTGATGAAACTTCCCATGGCCTGGATGCACAATAAAGAAAAAAAAAACAAACAACAACAACAACAACAAGCGTTCCGACGATTTTGGTCCCAAGGAAGTCCGGCCCCCGTCAATCAAAAAAAAAAAAAAAAAAAAAAAAAATCAGCCGAAAAGTGCCACATTCTTGCATCACAGCAAGCGTCCCTCACGCTTGGGAGAAAACCGCCTCAAAAAGTCGTCCCATCCAGGGGGGGGGGGGGGGGGGGGGGGGGGTGAGCACCACTCTGTCTGGAGGAAATTGTAAGGACCGCTTCGTCTTCTTACGCTTACGTAAGGCCTAAACGCTCCCTAGATATGTCCCGCCCATCTACAGATTTTAGCGTGCTGCACGGTATTATAAGTGTATACTGTCTCGGTGAGAGTGGTCCTGGCCGACTCTTCTCACGTTTTCCCTCGAGCTTCTTTCTGTATCTTTTTCCTGTTGTCAAGAGCGTATATTACCGCGCTTCGTTCCCACTTAGATATAATATAATATATATATATATATTATCCGGATTGCCCTGTTCCACGTGAGAACCTTGAACCTTGCCGCGAACCAAGGTACAGCCGTAGTGCTTGAAACATATCACTCCCAAAGCGATACTGCTTGTATATCAACGTTCATTCTACTATGACCTTTTTTTTTTTTTTTTTTTTTTTCAAAACTATTTTTGGGGGTCTCAACGGCATTACCATAAAAAAATAAATGGTCGAAAAAAAAAAAAAAAAAAAAAAAAACAAAAAACAAAAACACAAACAAAAAAAACATCATTATTATTGCTGAACCTGATGGCTGTTGAAGCTATACTACTACTGAACCAGGCAGTAGGTAAGAAAAAAGACGACCGGGCGATGACGCTCGACGCTCCCACTCTGTGCTCCGTTCCCCATGCTCGCTTCCTCAGCGAGTTCGGAGCAACAGGTACAGGTATGTACGTAAGCTCCCAACCCACCGACCCCCGCCTGCCATGTTGCGCCCGCCCCCAAAGCGCCGGGCTGGTAGCGGAGGTGCCGTCGGCCGCGGCAGCAGCAACAACTAAAGAGCACCGGCTGGTCGAAAGGAAACGGCCGTATTCTATGCCCACCTCCAATCCCACCCAGTCCCATTCCATCCGATCTGAGTCCACCCCACCCCCATTCGGGTTCCGCCCCTCCCCTTCCGTTTTCCATCTCTCGCCCCATTCGATCCCATCTCGCGTCTCATCCAATGCAATATCATCCCGTCAAATACCATTTGATCTCATCCCGTCTCATCCGGTTCGGTCCCATGTCATCCCATGGCGCCCCCGTCAGGTCCCATCTCATCCTTCCCGGTTCGATCCCATCCCATCCCATTTCGTAGCCGTCCCATCCTATTCCGTCCCATCCCGTACGACAGCGCAAATAGCGCGATGAACGGGAACGTTTGGACATATACTATTAATAAGCCATTCTACAATCGTACACACGCACACGCGTACAGGGGGAAAAAAAAAAAAAACCCGAGAACGTTGAAAAAAAAAAAATATTTCAAGGCCGTCTTCTCAAAAACCCCCTTCCCACCACTCCCTCCGCCCCCGCCACCCGATTCGGTCGAAAAAGAAAATCGGCTCGACCAAACGGTACGACGAGTACATCGGGCGACGAAATAACTGCCGCCCGAAATCGGCGTCTTAAAGATGTGTTCTTTAATTCGCGAAAAAAAAAATGGATTGGATTTGTGAATGAATATGCCCCCCCGCGCACAAGGGTGGGGGGGGTGGGGTGGGGGAATGATGAAAACGAAGAAAAATTACATTACATCACGTCTTTTTTTTCTTTCTTTACACTCCATGGGACAAAAGAACAAGAACAAGAGGCACGAGGAGGGGACTAGAAAAAGACGAGGAAACAACAACAAGCACAACAACACAAAGAAAAAAAGGAAAGAGGAGGAAGCAGAAGCAGAAAAAAAAAAAAAAAAAAAAAAAAAAACTGAAGAAAAACACGTAAATAAGAAACAGAAAAAAAAACACGTAAAAAAAAGAAACAGAAGCATCAGAAAAATAAGAAACAGAAGAAGAAACACAAAATAACCACCAAAACGCACATATTTCTCGTTTCTTTTTTCGTTACTGCTGCCGTATCTTGGGGCACAACGCCGATCCTTAATGGTCGCCCAGAAAAAAAGAAAAAAAGGAAAATATCATACCAGGTACTCATTTTGTCTCCTTTTTTCCGGTGCTTCTTATCGGGCAAGACGCCGAAAACTCACAATGATCACCCACCCACCCAACCCCCCCCCGCGCGTGCGCTCCCAGTAAGCCAATCACGGAAGAAAAAAGAAAAAAAAAAAGAGCCAATCAAAAAGCAAGACATGCCCAAAACGCGAAACAAAAAAAGCAACAAAAACAGGGTGAAAACCAACGTTCCCAGAGGAGGTGGGGGGAAACAACTACTTGTTGCCACCCACCCTCTCTCGCATGCCCCCCCCCCCCCCCCCCCTGCCACCAGCGCCCCCACCCTACCTTTTACCCGCCCGACGCTTTTCCACCTGGCGCCCCCCCCCCCCCCCCCTCCCCCCCCCTTCCCCTCCCATTCTTTCCCTCCATCCCCGAACTCCACTCGAAGAAAAAATCTCTACCTGGCTACAGCTCTCCTCTTGTCCCCCTTCCTTCCTCCGATGGATAGGAAAAAGAAAAAGCAGAAAAAACACGACAAAAAAATCGAATCAACCGCACTTCCTTGAAACTTTTGTTATACTACACCTCCCGGCACCGAAATGGCATCTTTTGCATCCTTCGTTATAACCCGGCACCGAAATGGAAGCCGTTCGACATGTACCTCCCACTCCCGCCGGCCTTTTAAATGGCGTAATGCCGGTCGTGCCCATCGAACCCGCACATTTCGAGTGCACCCCCCCCCCCCTCCCCCCCCCCCCCCCCCCCCCCCCCCCCCCCCCCCCCCCCCCCCCCCCCCCCCCCCCGCCCCTACCATCACTCAGCGCGGTGTGTACCTACCTCCCCGCCTATCTCAAGCGTCACGCTGCCCATTCCCACCGAACCCGCACAGTTCGAGTCTACCCCCCTCATCCTTTCCCACCGTGCACCTAACATCCTTCCACAAGGCATGTATGCACCTGTCCAGCGTCACGCTGCCCATGCCCATCGAGCCCGCGGCAGTTCTGCCCCCCCCCCCCCCCAACGCCTACATGTCTCCGCGAGGTATATACCTCCCGCCCATGCCAAGCGTATAGCTGCCCAAGCCCAACCAACCCACACAGTTAGAGTGCCCCCCCCCCCCCCCCCCCCCCCCCCCCCCCCCCCCCCCCCCCCCCCCCCCCCCCCCGACCCCGTCGCAATCGTACACTTACATCCTTTCTGCAAGGCATGCATGTACCTCCCGCCCATCTTAAGCGTAACGCTGCCCATGCCCGCCGAAACCGTACAGTTCGAGTGCGACCCCTATCATCCCCGTGCGTACATGCCTCCGCGAGGCATATACCTCCCGCCCATCTTGAGCGTAACCCTACCTACGACCAACGAACCCTCACAGTTCGAGTGTACGCCGCCCACCCCTCCCCCCCACCGGACATCCTTCCGCAAGGCATATACCTACCGCCTATGTCAAGCGTAAAAGCTGCCCTCGCCCACCGGACCCACACAGTTCGAGTGCGCATCCCTCTCCCCCCACCCCCCCGCCCCTACATCCCTGCGAAGGCAGCACACGCTATAACCCGCGCCCCCCCGCCCGCCTGTACCGTCTCTCCTCCAACTCTACGTACTTCCCCCCCCCCCCCCCCTCGCAAACAAAAAACTTCTCTCGGGTAACCAGAGGGGAAGGCACATGGCACATCACCCAAGCGCGCGAGCCCCCGCCAATATCGTCAACATGCTTCCTTCCGCACGCCCACGCAGTAAGCAGCAGCAGTAGAAGCAGCAACAGAAGCAGCAACAGCCACTACATCAGCAGCAATCGCACCCACCACAGCACAAAAAGCAGCAATCGATTCCACCACAACAGCAACAGCCGCAGGCGCCATGCAATCTAGTGTGACCATCCCCACAGCGTGGGCCCAGACACGAACCCGAACACAACCACCGCCGTCCCGTCGGGCGTCTCTACTCCCCCCCCCGCCCAAACCCGCCGTCAAGAAGCATCCATCTAAAATACCGGAGGAGCGGCTTAGGGATGGAAGGCGGTGGGGGGGGGGGGGGGGGGGGGGGGGGGGGGGGGAACGGCGCTTATAATAACCCTACCAACCAAGGAAGGATCTTACTCCCCTCAAGATTGGGCACACCCGGGGCCTGACAACCCCCATCCCCCCCCCCCCCCCCCCCCCCCCCCCCCCCCCCCCCCCCCCCCCCCCCCCCCCCCCCCCCCTCTCTCCCGCCATGATTGCCACTACCATCACACCATCGCCATCGCCACCGCCCAACCCCCCCCCCCCCCCCCCCCCCCAGTCGACGGTCCAAAGGCTAAGGCAAGCAACGAGCGAGTACGCTCCCCCCCCCACCCCCCCCCCTGCCGATCGTCACCATCCGTCAAGTCAGCCGGCTTACGCCTCAAGCATGACGCAACGCAACCGCCACCCGCACCACCACCACCACCGCCGCCGCCGCCGCCGCCGCCGCCGCCGCCGCCGTCAACTTCAGCGTGTCAGAGAGTAGCCCTAAGCCTGGCCGTTCAAGCTTCCGCAGTTCGCGGCGACAGTCTCGGCAGGAGACGACATCGGCGCACGCAGCGGAGACTCGGGCAACGAATCCATCTTGGTCGCCACCAAATGCGCTTCCTGTTCCTTCTGGACCCGACGCCGGGATGAGCGACGCCGCCGGCGCACGTTGGACCCCTCAGGAAGTTCGCGGGAAGATGCCGCCGGGCGTTCCCCTTGGTTTCTTTCAGGCGGGCAGCATACCTGGGGAGGGGGGGGAGGGGAGGGGAGGGGAGGGGAGGGGGGGGGGCGGGGGGGGGGGGGGGGGGGGGGGGGGGGGGGGGGGGCGTACTCATTTGTTGCTTGCCATAGTCACTTGACCGTTGACCGCGCATCCCTTTCGAGACGGTGCGGGGGGCGGGCGGGTGGGGTTATTATTGCTCCCAGAGGTCGTTGGTAGGGTGCTAAGGGGGGGGGGGGGGGGGGGGGGGGGGGGGGGGGGGGGGGGGGGGGGGGGGGGGGGGGGGGGGGGGGGGGGGGGGGGGGGGGGGGGGGGGGGGGGGGGGGGGGGGGGGGGGGGGGGGGGGGGGGGGCTCATGGGCGGGGAGGTGGGTTGTTGTCATTCGTGTATGTATGTATGTAGTTGATGAAGTAGTGATGGTGGCTGTGGTGTCTAGCGTTGGTGGTGGGGGGGGGGTGGTGGTGGTGGGAGTGGTAATGTAGTATACATCCGCCCGCAAGTCCTGCAACTCCCGTCTGGTCCACGTGGCGCGTGGAATACCACTCACGCGAAACCGCCTTACGAAGAAGACGCTCTTACGTAAGGCTCAGAATCAAGTTCTTACTATCAAGTTTTTATTCCTGTATGATATGCGGAAGGGTGTATCCCACACTAATTTCCAGGCCCGCTTCACGGGTGGGGTCAGACTTCGCGGGTCAGATCGGGTACAGGCGCGACCCGACCCGACTCGTTGCAGTACGTGATCATTACTTTAAATAATTTGACGCCCACTGCAGCCGTAGACTATGTTGAACTGTGAGGGTATGTACGTACGCTTTTTTCGAAGAATTTTCCTCGATTTTTCTCGATTTCCACGCTTCAAGACCTCTCCATATACACTACGAGTACACGTAGTAAGAAACAGAAATTCTGACCCAGGCTGGGTTTCTTATTCGAGAGAGGGTGCGTTCCACACTAACGGCAGCACAACATCTCCCGAATTTCTTATTTTCTTGTAGATCTCAGTCTGGCTTTCTTATTGCCTTATCTCGTATCAGGCGCTCAGCACTGTACCTCACCCTAAGAAAAAAAACGACAAAAAAAAAATCAAGATGAATCATCCTCTCACTTTACATGTTGGGATAGCAACAATACTCCCCCCCCCTCGTTTTTTTTCCCCGTCCCATTTCTTGTGTTCGTCCTTCTTTTCTCTCTCCCTCCTACTTTGTGGCCGTAACTCCGACCCGAAGTCACGTAGTATTACGGGGGACCATAGTAAATAGGACCAAATATTGTTAGTAAAAATAGCGAAATACATAGGTTTTAGTGTGTACCGTAGGTCCTATTTACTAAGCCCCCCCCGGAATAGGCTCTTCTCCCTACACCAACTACGGCATGTGTCTTAAGCTTGATCGCGATTTTTTTTTCCTCCGTCGACCCGCGTCTCACCCGCGCGCTATAACAGGCGCTCTCAACAGCAATTGGCGTCATGCGAGGAACAAAAAACAAGAAGAAAAAAAAAACTCGATGCCGAGATTTGAAACGCTGACTGCAAAAAACAACGCCGTGTTATCCGAGGTTCGTAATAGAACTATTAGTAAAAAAAAAAAAAAAAAAAAAAAAACGTTTGGGCGGCTCGTCGCTACTTGCGCGGTGTGGCTGCGTACGACGTGCTTCATTTTTGCTCTACAGAGTAGTTTTCAACATCTGTTTCATCTTTTTTATCTTAGCTTCCGTTTGAGCCCGGTGGATAAACGCACGAGGAGTCGGTACATAGGAGGGACGAACGCCTCCTGGTGTCCTCCCTTTTTAGCTTGCGACGCCCCCGGCATGTCAAGCCAATCCCACTCCCGAAAGGGGAACCTGTTGTAACCCTCATGTGAGTGTCTTCTTCACAGTCACCCGTTCTTCCACTCGTCGACATCCAGCACAACCAGTGTCCGTCCCGATTCTTCAATCCTAGCGCAGAGATACAAGCTCCGTCATCACAAAAACTACCCCACAGGGAGAGATACAGCAGCGAGTACATCGCGGTACAGCAGTGCGCACTCGCAACAAATGCCATGACACCGTACCGGGCCCGGCAAGCATAAGCCAGCAATAAACGTAAGCACGTCAGAGGAAGAGAAAGAGAGCACCGGGGTGACCGGCTGCAAAACAGTCAAGGGAATTCCAAGGGTGAACGAAAGAAAAAAAATCGACACCCACCTTCTTTTTCGAGAGTCCCAGGCAGGGGCACAGCGGGGGGGGGGGGGGGGGGGGGGGGGGGGGGGGGGGGTGTACTCATTATCGATCGTGCATGGCCGTAGTCGTATGACCATAGACCCTCGCATCCCTACAATGCCGGGACGGAGCACGTCGGGTTTTCACCGACCAGGCAGACATTGCTTGCACCAAGCGCGAAGCGAAACGTGGGGTGTTGGGCGAGTCGCATGAAGGGTGATCAGGATCCTTCTAAGAACCGCTTTTGAGGCGGATTTTCTTGCATATGGATGACAGCGTCAATTTAATTTCTGGTGCGGTCAGTTCCAGAGACAGCAATGGGTATGATACCGTTTACTATGTAACCGCCTCGTGGGTGCCTTACCATATACACACTACGTGATACGATCATCCCCATCTGCCGAGGGAAGGTCCTCCTCGCACAAAAATGACCTATAACTCGACCGCCAGCCGTGGGTAACCGCCAAAAAAACAAAATAAAAAAGGTACCCTGGCTGTCTAGCTCACCCAGTGAGAGGCGTGTTTTACAGCGTCGTCGCCAACCGACGCCAACCCAACCTATATATATATATATATATACCAGGGGGGGGGGGGGGGGGGGGGGGGGGGGGTTACACTACCAACAGTAAAAAAATGAAGAAAATCTACACTGAAAAAAAAACAGGCACCCAGGAAAAAAAATTTAATAACCCTTTTTCAGAACTGCAGTCCCATCTTGCGGTAAAACCACTCACAGATCTCCGGCAACAAATATTACGGGGGACCATAGTAAATAGGACCAAATGTTGCTGGTAAAAATAGGCAGATATATAGGTTTTTCTGTACACCATAGGTCCTATTAACTATGGACCGTCGTAACAGTTCTGTCCCCGAAACGGGGGTGCGGTGCCAAAAGGGTCCATTTATGACAAGAATCCTAACCCGCTATTAATACTTTGTGTTCAATTTCGAAATGGTTGTTGTGAACGAATATTAATAGTGTGGCCCCGCTTCATTTTTCTTCGTTTACCCCTGGGGATTCTGACGATTTTTTTTTTTTTGGCTGTTTTGGGTCCAGGACACTCCCTCCCCCATCAGTCAGAAACGTTTTTTTTTTTCGAGGGCCTTGTTCGGAGTCGCGGTGAAGAGTCAACAACGACAGACTTTACCAGTGAGAGACAAGAACAGTCGCAAAAGCACGACAACAGAGTTGCCACTGAGGCATAAACAACCGCAAAAGCACAGTCAAGAAAGGACGAAACCACAATAAAATCCCAGTCGTCATAACGTGGTTCCTACTTCGTGAGCGAAAAGAAAAAAAAAAAAAACACACACACACACACACGCACAGAGACACAGAGACACAAACACCGTCATTCGATTCGCCCTATTGCGGGGGTCCCTAGTTAAATAGGACCTACGGCACACACACAAAAACCAATACCAGGTATATATTTCTCTATTTTTACTATTACGGGGGTCCATGGTTAACGGGACCAAATTTTGTTAGTAAAAATAGTTAAATATATAGGTTTTTATGTATACCATAGGTCCTATTAACTATGGACCCCCGTAATAATAATATTTGGTCCTACTTAGTATGGTCCCCCGCAATCCCGTAATGGTGGTTCGGTCTTTTTTGGGGGGGGGGTTATTTTGCCATGGTGTATCCCTCACTGGTAACTACGTTGTGGTTTGATACACCGCGATTCCCGCCGTCCTCAGGAATTGAACTGAACAAGGAAGGCCCTGTTCTTTCGCGCAAAGTGCTGAAAGTATACCAGTCTCTATCGTATTAATAACAGTCCGCGTCGTCGCTCCAAACGGGTTAATTATAGTAAATGGAACTATTACGGGGGTCCATAGAAAATAGGACCTACCAGGTACGGTACACACAAACACCTATACGTACGCTTACCTATTTTTTCCGACAATGTTTGGCCTTATTTACCACGGCGGTCCCCGTAAAATACTAGTATGATGTCAATGGTAACATAGCACACAATTAATGTGCCAGGTACCAGGTAGGTACGCATCTACCTGGAACGTGATGCCGAAACTGCTGCCGCTGCTGCTGTCCTGTGCTGAATTGAAGTCAATCCGAAGAGTTTTCTCAAGATTTTTCTGAAGGTGGAGAAGAGGACCTTGCTACGTACCACAGCAGAACGTGCGGCTGTGACTCGGCAGGATGTCACTCACTACTACAGCAGTATTAGTAGCACTAAGTCTGTACGTGCTGCTAGCAAGAGCCAACTATTAACAACTGACTTTCAAGTAGTTGGCTGCCAGCCGACTTGCCGAGTTCCAGTAAGCGGGATAGTCGGATAGTTGGATAGTCAGCACCTCCAGAAAACGAAAAAAATCTACGACGGTGGTAGTTCGATAAGAACCCGCGTACAAAACAGGTATTAATTAATACATGTAGTTGGTGACTCACCTCGTAAAACGAATTAATTACCGCTACTATTATTCCGACTACGAACTATTCGCAGTACGTAGTCGGTGACCTGCGTGCTCGCACGTCTGTTGCCGACTACGAACAATCGGGCCCGCGTGAAAAAATTATACAGACGGATCATCGTTCCTTTCTTAGCCCGCTAGAGCCATTCTGGTCTTTTTTTGCTCAGATCGCGCGATCAGAGCACGCCAAGACGCAATGGCAGCGATAGGCAATTTTTACGGCTCTTTCCTATGTGTCAAAATCCAGTCAAAACACTCTCCTCCTTGCACGACTTGGGACAAGAGTATTACGAGGGATCATAGTAAATAGGACCAGCTACTGTTATTACGGGGGACCGTAGTAAATAGGACCGAAATATTGTTAGTAAAAATAGGTAAGTATATAGGTTTTTGTGTATACCATAGGTCCTATTAACTACGGACCCCCGTAATAGTAAAAATAGGTAAAAAATATATAGGTTTTTATGTACACCATAGGTCCGGTTAACTATGGACCCCCGTGAAAGTAACAGCGGTGTATGCATAGCGTCAGTTCGTCAAAGACGCCTGTTGTGTTCTTCAACACCAACCCTGCATTTTCAACGAACCTACCCACGCACAGCACATCCATTGATCCGGGCCGATTCCCATACACACATAACGGAGAGATGCATGCAAGCTCTTATCATCACCAAAAAAAAGCGCCGAGACGGAAGGGGCCACATATATACATCGCACAAACAGTACGACGAACAATGTCACCGCACTTGGGCCGTTTCCCATGCGGTTCGATTTTTGAGCTTCAGACTTTGACCCGATGGCACTTTCAGATGTGAAGTTGGCAAATCGAAAGGGTCTTCCTATGGGAAAACTCAGATTCATTGTGTGTGTAGAGATTCGAGCAAACGCCGAGACCAACTGCTGATTTTGTGGTTTAGCGCCGCGAAGAGACGCGCTGGGTGCGCTGCCCTGCGCATAGGACCCAAGCGTCCGAGCCCACGCTGACTGCCTCTGGTCTGGCGGCGAAGAGACGTGCCGAGTGCGCTAGAGTCAACCTGTCTTGGTATTTTCTGTTTTATTTTGTGACTGACTGCTGCTGCTGTACAGCAGTGTAGTCTACGAGTGCGCATCCACGGAGAGGCGCGTGCCGAGTGCGCTTCTCTTGGTCTCTAGGCCCGAGCCTGCGCCAGCCGACTCTACTCTGGCCACGGAGGGACGCGCCGTCCGCGCGTCGGGCGCGAAGCAACGTCGGGATACAGCTGTATCACCATCCAACTCATCGATCGTCCTGCTGCTGTTTGCTGTTGTGGATAACATCTTGAATTTAGAGAGGATGCCATTTTTCGATTCGAAAGTCTGATGACCCGGGTCGTCGGATTTTGGGCCAAAATCCGACGACCAGGGGTCATCGGATTCTCAAATCGAAAAATTTCCGGTCGGATTTTGCATATTTGGACTGCATAAGCAGGGTCATTCATTTTTGAGATCGAAAAATACAAATCTGAAGTTCGAAATCGAACCGCATAGGAAACGGCCTTAAGGATAACATACCCTCCTCGGGCGAATTTCGAAGCCGATTTTCTCGACAATGGGGAAGGTAAGGCCGAGCGGCGCGTCTTGTTACCAGTCGGGGTCTTTCTGAAACCGACGCCGAGAGCGGTGCGTCTTATTATGGAAATATACCGTCGGGGTTTTCCCGAAACCGCCAATTTTGTTGTGCTACCCCCCGCCCCCCCCTTACGGCATGTCTTGAGATACCTCGGCTCCTCCGAAAAATCGTGGAAACTTCGTCCAATCTGGCCGGAAACGTAAGGAGCGTTTAGACATTGATATGAATACCAAACATTCCTTCCGGCTACGGTCGGAGTGGTAGATCACACGGTGGGCAACCCAGTGCAGCGCAGTGTCAAAACGAACCGGATACGAAAAGTAGAACATGTGAATACCATGCGCAAGCCAGCAAACCAGAAAAATTGCAAAAAAAAAGACCAGTTGTATAGAAAACGGTCGATCATCCTCACCCCCCCCCCCCCCCCCCCCCCCCCCCCCCGCCTCCCGCCGGTGCTGTATTTGAGGATGTATAGCTTCAACATTGGTTGAACTACACACTGTGTACAAGACAAAGGGAGCAGCGCTAGCCAGTGGCTATATATGAGTAGACCTTACCACTAATCCGAAAGCGGTAAACATGTTGCCTTCAGAGGCGTAGGTTGGGATCGCAATTGAGAGTAGCTCACCACTTATTCGAGAAAATGGTTGACACACAAGTGTACGACAAGAATGGTGACTGACCCTGAGCCCAATCAGAGCAACCCCAACCCTGACCCTAAGCCAATCAGACCAAATCTCGAAAAAGTTGTTACTTACGCTGTCAAAATTAATTCAAGTACATTCATCCACCGCGTGTGTTGCCCATGCCTTCGAGTTTCAGTGGAAGGTCAAATGTCGACTATCTGGCAATGAAGCTGAAATAAGCAGGGCTGTTTATGGGCCACGACCCGACGGGTCGGGTCAAGAAGTCTTCAAAAACTCACGGGCCGGCCGGCCGGGTCGGGTCAGGTCACGAAATCTCACTGATCAGGTCGAGTTGGGTTGGGTCGGGTTAGGTGATCGCGGGTCGGCTCAAGAAGTCTGCAAAAACTCAGGGGCCGGGTCGGTTCGGGTCGGGTCGCGGGTCGGGTCGGGTCAGGAGGTACACGAAACCTTATGGGTCAGGTCAAGGCGGGTTGGGTCGGGTGGGGTGCTCTGACCGATTCCCGAGTTTTGACCCGATCGGTAAAAAGCCCTGGAAATGAGGAGACTAGCGTGGACGATCAACCATTTTTCTTACGTTGGGCCATGTCGTGTGGTTGACACACACTGCTGTTGTACGAGACGAAGATGGCAAGGCCTAAACATGGGTTGTTTGATTGAAGTTGGGGATGGGGTTTTGGGAACATTCGTTCCAGGTATATAATAACATTCGTACCACAGGTATATTATATCGTATATCAGATATATACCTGGTACAACATACATATACAACATGCATAAAAAAGCGTCTTGTCAACCATGTCTCCGACATCTCACAACAATTTCGTCTTTCGTTCTTCTCCTTCTTTTCTCTCTCTCGACGCATGTGAACTGCTGGCGTGCGTATGCTGTGCCCTTCGTATCCAGTGCGATGGCATGGCATATTATGGCATTGCGTTGCTTATATTCTCTCTCCTTCCTGCATCACAACAATGCACATGATGCTTCCAATACAGCCAGTGCCCGTGGGAGAAAATTAAAGTCTTTCCGAGGTCAAATTACCTTAGGTACTTCGTGTACTCGCAGTATTTCGGGGTTCAACGACTGCCGTGGAATGCTCCTGCACTTCCAAGAAATTCGGGGTTTTGTACTGCGGGTACTGCCAAGCACTGGCACCATTAATGATATGTCGTCCGTTGGCACCGCGAGTACTCGGGAGTGCCAAAATATTCTCAATACGACCGGTATACTCGGAGTATCAAACATGTTTCGACTAATAATGTGCACCGTTTCGATCGTTTCATCCCCCCTTTTTTTTTGCAGAAAGCATTCATGAATGGTCCCACGAGTTGGAGCAACACACTTTCGGGGGTGGGGAGGGGGCAACTGGGATATGTAAGAGTACTGGCAGTATTTCCACTGCTGCAGAGTATATACTGCGAGTACTCGCAGTATTCAAGGGTTCAATACTCTTGATACTCTTGAGTACTCCAAGTATTTCGGATGTTTGTACGGCGGGTACTGCTTGTTCTCGGGGGTTCTCTACTGCTCATATTCCCGAGTACTCGCAGTATTTGGGCCTTCAGTGATGCTCATACTCCCAGTTTACTCGCAGTATTTGGGCCTTCAGTGATGCTCATACTCCCAGTACTCGCAGTGTTTAGGCCGCCAGTACTGCAATATTCTCAGTACTCGAGAAAGAAATGTTCTCTACCTGGTATGCTCCGAGTATAAGAGCTGTGATTCGGCAGGATTTCACAACTAATACTATTAATAGCTACCAGTAAATCGATACGTGCCGTAAGCCCACTAACCGATATGTAGTCGGAAAGGTCGGCGGGCGAATCCAAGGTGACGACCAGCCGACTCGCCGGCTTTCAAGTCAGACGAGCGAAGCGAGCCAAAATCAGCCCACTCCGACCTGGGGGGCCCCGCGAAAAAAAAAAAACGAACAAAAGTATATCCCCCATTTCAACAATCCTTCGCACTTCCGGGAAACGACTAACCAGTATTCCAGCTATTAACTATTACGGGGGACCATAGTAAATGGGACCAAAATTTTGTTAGTAAAAATAGGTAAATAAAGTTGGTGACTTGAGCCATTTAGGACTGCAGTCCCGTTTTTGGGAGAAAGCACTCTAATTCCAAGTAGTTTGTCCCCAACACGGGACTATTACGGGGGGCCATGGCAAATAGGACCAAACATTGTTATTACGGGGGTACCTGGTACATGGTTAATAGGACCTATGGTGTACATAAAAACCTATATATTTACCTATTTCTACTAACAAAATTTGGTCCCGTTAACTATGGACCCCCGTAACAGTAAAAATAGGGAAATATATGGGTGTTCGTGTGCACCGTAGGTCCTATTAACTATGGTCCCCCCGTAAATAGTCCGTCCATGTATGCACCAAAAGGGTCTAAAGATGAGTCGTAAAAATATTAATAGTGGTGCTGACTCAAAGCTCTCGTACCGAGTACGTTCGGAGTACTCCGAGTACGTATGAAGTATACTGGGAGCATCTGTGCAACAATGTGCTTACTGCTGCTGTATTACGGGGGGACCATAGTAAATAGGACCAAATATTGTTAGTAAAAATAGGCAAATATATAGGTTTTTATGTACACCATAGGTCCTATTAACTATGGACCCCCGAAATAGTAATAACTGCTGCTGTGTCGTGCTTTTGTGACCGCAGCGCTAGTATCTCTCTACGATGGGGGATGCAAAACCGGTACGGATACTTGTACCGGTAAAAAAGTAAAAAGTAAAAAAGAACTTCAATGTGGGAAGAACACACAGCTACACAGCGAGTGCCGGAGGTGCTACGCGTGCGACAACGACGTCAACACGAAGCACCAGTACGATTTCTAGAACTTCTCTTTTCATCCATGCCACGTAGGAATACTCTGTATAGTAGTTTTCTATTTTTCCACGCGATATTTTCGTGCTTTGAGGAGTTCGAGCAGTCTGGTTCTGATGTTTCGATGTGTTGATTTGATAAACTACGAAGAGGCCGTCATTTGCACGTGCATGTTTATACCACTGCTTGTATCTCAGTTTCCGTGACCTCAGCAATCAGGGACGGCGGTACACAGCAGTTACCGCAGACCACAGCTGTCACGTAGCGGTAATCACCAGTTAATTGTAGCTGAAAAAAAGCCATAGCGCTCCCAATTTGACCCTTTTAGGACTGCACTCCCGTTTTCGGGAAAAAACTACTTAAAATTTGACGATCTTGTCACCAAAACGGGACTGCAGTTTTCAAGGCATAATGCAGTCCTAAAGGGATAACGCCACCGGAAATACGGCAAGGTTATAAACAGAAAATTCAGAGGATGTATCCATGTCATCCCCGTTCAAGGGTAATCGTCGAAATCCCTACGTACCGAGCACGAAAGAACCTTTTGTTGTATGTCACCTGCGCGAGCTAGTCTAGCTAGAGAGCTATGTCGAGCCGCGAAGAAACCAAGAAAATTCCGGAGGGTTTTTCCTGTGTGTATGAAGGGGTGTCTTACCAGGAACATTTAAAATAAAATTAGCTACAGCAAACAAAAGCAAGCAGGTTTTGTAACGGGGGTGAAGTCGAGACATCCCCGGGGCAAGATCCTAACCGTGTGTCTTATGTGGTGATGTTGTCACAGAAACACAGAAAAAAAAAAAAACTAGCACTCCCTCTACATTGCCGTACGTTTTCTTTTTCTTTTTCCTCTTCTCTTTCGATCTGTTTTTTCTTTGTTTTTTGTTCGTTTGTTTGGGTTTTTTCCTTCCACGTATGGAATGTACGTATGTCTTGCCTGTCGTATCCAGTATGATGACATGGCTTTGCATTGTCTCCTCTGCTCTCCTTTACTGAATAACAAGATAAATAACGACAATGTATTATCTCTGTGGCGTAGTTTTGTGACCACACAACGTGTGCCTGTTATATATCTCTCTACTAATAATAGGATTGAAGAATCGGCTCGGACAGTGGTTGTGTTGGATGTCCGTGGGTAGGGACAATGTAATATCTCTGTGGCGTAGTTTTGTGACCACACAATGTGTACCTGTTATCTCTCTACCATTACGGGGGGCCATAGTTAATAGGACCTCTGGCATTTATAAAAAACCAATATATTTAGATATTTCTAGCAACAATATTTGGTCCTATTAACTATGGTCCCCCGTAATAATAGGATCGAAGAATCGGCTCGGACAGCAGTGGTTGTGTTGGATGTCCATGGGTAGAAAGAACGGGTCAATGCAATGTGAAGAACAAACATACCTTGATTCCTACAAGTTGTGCATATCGTTTCCTATTAATAGGCCGCACAACGTACACGCAGAATTCCGAAACGTCATCAACCAATGCTCGATTTCGCTCGCCATATGTAGCCATCGGACCCCATGGAGTCCGAATCCCGGGCGATGCAAGGCATGTGCTCGTGACCGTGTGCTGCAGTGCTGGATGGCCGTCAAAAGCTAGAAATAAAAAAGCGGGCTGTTCCACATACTCGTTGTAGGTCTGAAGCCTTCCTTTACCAGGGAACAGGGGACAAAGGTAATTACGTAATATTTTCCAATTACTTGCGCTGAAATCAGATACGCGCAATTATGCAGGTATATATACCCGCAAGTATTTGCCATCCCCAACAAAAAAGGTACTATACCTGGTTTATACATGGTACCAGGTATCATATACTATCTGTACCGGTGACTAGTAAATGACGCAACTGCTGCTCGTGTTTTACGGAGAAAATGCACGGGTTGATATTTTTTTATAGTTTTGATAATTTTGATTGATAGTTTTGATCCACGAAGGGCGCGAAAGGAAAAGAGCTGTAAGACCATTCAATTCAGCAGCGCCGACGGATATACAGCACAGCACAGCACAGCACAGCTCAGCTCACACCCAGCTGAACTAACAGCAGCAAGTCTTCTGTCGGCGGCTGGTAATATGCCGCCTATATTCGACGCCAGGTACCAAGAGTGTTCGAATACAGCACACCGAAGGATACCGACGCAGACAAAAGAAGCAGCAACCACCACGGCAGCAGCAGCAGCAGCAGCAGCAGCAGCAGCAGCAGGAGCAGCAGCAGGAGCAGCAGGAGCATCGTAAAACACGATGCACTATAATACTCCACTCGTACCGTTTTCATTTCATTAACATTACTAGTATTACGAGGGACCACAGTAAATAGGACCAAATACTGTTGGCAAAAATAGGGAAACATACAGGTTTTTGTATGTACCGTAGGTCCTATTTACTTTGGTTCCCGGTAAAAGCGCACGGGTCCAAGTGAGATCCTATTTTTCGGTAGTATAATACTCCGGTTCGTACAATAGAGTACGTACGAGTTCGTGTATCAGATATAGCGATCAGTGCGCATAATTTCGGCACAAAGAGCGACATGAGGTTACAGAAAACCCAAACAACTACAACAACAACAACAACAACAACAACAACAACAACAACAGCAACAACAACAACAACACCCCCACTGCTGCCACCACCGCCTGTTTGCCCACGTCGGGGCGCGGAGGGGGCCTCGACGATGCAGAGAGTGGTACATCGACAGGCCCGTACGGACGGACATTCATGTACACAAAAAGCTGATCGGTGATCACGTGGTGACCAAAAAGAGTCATTTTGGGAAGAAAAAAAATACGCTTGAAAACAATGCGATCGTCACAGAGCATCATCATCACACTGCGCACCAAGCAAGATTTTTTTGAGAGTTTTTTGGGTCTCTTTGTCTGTGTTGGTTGGAAATTGAGAATCGAACACATCTTTCACAGCGATACAGCAGTTGAGTAGTACCACAGGGATCACAGAGCACCGACCACCCTCCCTGGTGCTCAATCAATTTCAACATTTCAACTTTCGACTGAAGTTTAGAGTCGATAGTTGGTCGATTTATACCCCGAAAGCTATGCGCAGGCTTCGCGAGCACCATCGCCGACGGCGGTGTCGAACTCGAGGGGTTCCGATCGCAGGAGCGACGACAGAGCTCGGTGTCGGGGTGGGCTGTTGATACGGCGAGGGCAACGGTGGTGGCTAGCTGTGCCGGGTGGAAGCAGGCGCGGCTTTCGTCGAGGCAAAAGCGGCCGGAAACTTTTCTACGTATGATACATACGTACATAATCGTGTTTTTTTTCGTAGTCTGCTTAAATTCGCAACAACAAGGCCTTGTCTCGGGCGGACGGTGACTGGCGGCCCGCTCTCGCTTTTCGCTGGAACTCACCCCGTTCTTCCTCATCACGTGGACGTTCCATCCCAGCATGGCGCTAGCGATGGCCGTCACTATGAGTGCCTCGGCTAACATGATTCAACCCGGTCGTCGAGAAAAAATAAGCGAAGTGTTTTCTCTTCTCAAGAGACGCCGCTGTCGATCCAAGGATGCAGAGCTCCGAGCCCAAGGACCTCTGGTGGCGCTTGCGCGTCGGCGGTCCCTCGTCGTACTGGCAGCAATTTGTGGTGCGGCCCTGTAGTTCAGCGACCTCTTTCTGCCTATCTCCTGCAGCGCAAACTGGCTGTGGTCTGTGGGTCCTCGATTGCCCGCTGCTGCTGCTGCTGCTGGCTGCTGTTTCTGTCTGCTGTCGCCGCTGCTATTGGAATGGAGGCTTCGAGGAGGCGTTCTTCGATTTAGAATAATTGAAAAATAAGCGACATGATTGGTTTATTTCGAAATTGGTTCGGGTTCTCCTAGTTAAGCCGAGGTTTCCCGAACCGTCATTTTCTATCCCGCCAAAAATTCTCGTAACTGTCATTTTGTTTGGTTTTTGCAGGATTTTTGTAGGAGCCGCAGGAGCAGCCAGTAGGCAGCCAGCCAGCAGCGTACAGCACAGCGCAGCAACAGCGCTCAGCATATCGACCACATTCCCTTCCCAGAAACACAGACCAGCAGGTCAACGCCAGAAAACACCTTAAACGATACTACTAGTGTGGTGCATGCACACACGGGCTGCCCTGGGAATGCTTGAAGCCTGTCCCTTGTAGCTCGCGCGAGTGGTGCTGGTGCTGCTGGTGCTGCTGCTGCTGCTGCGCTTTCTTTTGTCCGTTTGTGGAAAGAAAAGATCATGCAGCAGGTCGGCCCAAGCCCGCCGCCTATAAGGAGCGACATCAACTTCGAGCTCAGCACGCCGACCCGGAAGACCAGGAGAGGGAAGCGGGGCGGCAGGGGGAGGTCACTGTCTCCGAGCCCCGGCGCTGCCGTCGGCCTCGTCCCCAGGGCTGCTGTCGTTGGCTCGACGACAGCAGCACTGGCGGCTGGGGGTTGGGCTCTCAAAGCAGGACATGGGAGCAGGGCGTCAGCCACAACCACAACAACAACATCAACAACAACAACAACAACAACATCGTCACGTTCCGTCCTCGCATCTGAGCAGCCAGCAGCGAGAGGAAGCGATGGGGGAAGGAACTGCGCGCCCCCCACACTACTACTACCGCCTGGGGGCACCAGGTTCGTTTTTTTTTTTTTGTCGCGGCTTGGGAGTCCTTCTGCTCTCGACGAGAGCCGAGCGCTGGCATCATTGTTGTCTTGCATGTCATTCGTGTGATCGGCGAGCTCTTCACGCTTGAAAAATCACACCTGCAAGTAAATAAATGCGCGCCTGTTCCTGTGACAATGATGCGCCAATGATGATGAACATCGGCTGTGATGAGGGGCACGTAGAAATACGTTTGTTTGCCCTCGGCGGTCTTGTCTTCGCCACCTTGCTTGCTGCTGCTGCTGCTGCTGCTGCTGCTGCTGCTGCTGCTGCTATCGCTGCTGCATGATGGCCCCGGCAGGCAGCCAGTGTCCTCGTCGGGTACCACTTTGTAGATACGAAGGAGATGTTTGGCACCGCGAGTGGTT
The DNA here is from genome assembly GCA_031763025.1 of Macrocystis pyrifera. Taxonomy (NCBI): domain Eukaryota; class Phaeophyceae; order Laminariales; family Laminariaceae; genus Macrocystis; species Macrocystis pyrifera. The sequence continues at coordinate 5,547,401 of JASSKH010000014.1, forward strand.
TGTGCGGAGGATGCTCTCGGCGCATCTACCGAACAGCGCTGAACATGAGCCACAGAGCTGCACTCCTTCACGCACCAAATAAATGCTTTGTGACCTCGAGATAACGACTTAAAAGACAATGGTCGGTAACTTTGACGCTGTCGGCCCGTCTCGTGCAGCAGCAGTACGACGAGCAGCGTGAACGCCCAGCAGTACACGGGTGAAATATCATGTCGCGTCGGTGCCATGCGACTCCTCCTTGCCTTGTACCTCGACACTGCTGTGACTTGTAGATCACCCCCCAACCACGCAGTGAGTGTGGCCGTTGCTGCAATCGTCAACAATTTGTATTACTGGTACGTAAGTAATCAACTATTTTTCTCTCTGTGCTCGTAGCCCCAAGGTTTGAAATTAGTTCGTCGCTCGTCGCTGTAAATAAATGTCCATGCGTGAACGCTTGTACTTAAAAAAATCTTCGTGACGTACAGCCGTAGTACGATCACCGTACAGGCGGGAGCCACCGACATTGTGTCTTGCATGAGGCCATACAAAACCCGCATCCCTTGCCCCGTTCCTTTTCAATCACCAGTAGGCGAGGTCAGCAGGAAACTCGCTCGTAAGCGCGGATCCCTCGGTTCTCCACGTGAACACAAGTGATGTAAAACAAACAAACAAACAACACATGAGCAGTTTTTATTTTTTGTCGTATGAGCAGTTCTTCTGGCACATTCGATTCTACGTATACTATTACGGGGACCATAGTAAATAGGACCAAATATTGTTACTGAAAATAGGTATATATATGTGTTTTTGTGTGTACCGTAGGTCCTATTTACTATGGCCCCACGTAATATTAGATACGATTATACGGCAAGGTTCCCATCCAGTTCTCCATTTTGTATTACCAACGTCGTTGTGCTGGCATGATAGGTACTGTATTATGTACTGTACGTACTTGTTTCGTATTCTTTTTTTAATTGTATTGCCTCCTCCCGACGGGCTTACAATCCTGCAGGTATACTATTACGGGGGGGTCCATAGTTAACAGGACCAAATATTGTTAGTAAAAACACCTAAATATAAAGGTTTTTATGTATGCCATAGGTACTGTTAACTATGGACCCCCGTAATAGCAGCGCGCAAACGCGGCAACGGTTTCGTTCTACTTTCGTTGCACAGCGCGCTCGCTCGTCGTATGACACATGAACCGACAATAAAGTAAGTGAAGCGTGCCCCCCCCCCCCCCCGGGCCAACGAAAACCGTTTGCTGAAAAGCGGGCGACGTGCATGTATGTGTTTCGCACAGTTAGTTCCTCGCCGTCGTATGCAGCACATTAAAACTTTCCAAAAAAAAATTCCAAAAAAAATGCATTGATCTCAGCAAGCACGGATGGATATGCCCTGGTATACCGCGTGCAGTCCTTAGAGAGTAGAGTCTCCGCGCATATATTACATAATGATATTCGACCGAAATCGCTCACGAAGATATCTTCTTTTAAGAAAAAGTCTGTTGACCCTCCGGTAATTCTAGCGTCCAGGCGAGTTAGACGAGGAACCGATATTTGCCAAGATCTCCTGCACATTCATGCCTTGTTCTCGGCTTCTCGGCGAAGAACGCAGAACATGTATCGTACACATGCGCATCAGGAAGCTTGCAAAGCTCGGCATCGGCCAGTGCTGTGTCGTTCACAAGTGGCGTGCCTTTGAAATATTGCACACATCAGAGAGACAACCTATTCCATATTTCCATACCCTACAATACAGCAGTAGGTATGTCAGGGCAGACAGTTTTTCGATACGTACGTATTATCTATTGGCTCATGTTGCCGACTGAGAGCCGTATGATATAATCAATCTGGATGTCCTATACATAGCACACGGCTCCTGGGTTGGATCTGTGTATCAATTATATACATACGTACAGATCCTGCAGTCAGCATATCACAACGGCAGTTTTCTCGGGATCTTGATGATCTATCGTACATACCTGGTACGTAGATCGTGATCTTGTCCGATGTGGGTCTAAATATCAACACCACTCTGCACGGAGATATAAGGATCGCTCACGTATAAGGACGAAGACCAAACGATCCTTACCGTCCCGTCCTGAGAGCGGTATTGTATTTGGGTCCCCGCTCCCTTGCTATACACGATCTTGGGGGGAGTGTTCAGCCATGTACAGCAGTTTCACACCTTGTTGGTTTGGACTCTTCTACAATGTGGCAGTTACCACGTGCCGGTTCGGGCTATCGGCGTACTATGGGGTTTGGCATAATGTTCTGAGGTGTTCGAGTCTTGCCTTTTCTGCTCTTGCGCGAGATGGGGTGGCGGCCAATGATAGCACTCTTCTCCTGCTCCTATCCCCCGTTGGGATGACGAGTGCCACGATATTTTTGAAACCGACCTCGCCTGGGGTTTACGAACTCCCCACGAACAGATCATCGGCTTCCACCTCATGATCTGTCTGGATTTTTCAAGGCAAGTCTGTTCACCATCTTGCATGATCTAGAGTACTAGCTTGTGTGGACGGGTTTGACCCGTGCAATATGTACCAGGTATGATACGGGTCATGTTTCCCGGGTTGGATCTACCTGCCCTATAAGGCAGATTTTGCACATCCTCTCACAACGGCAGGTGAGGAACTGATAGATGATCTATCTGTAGACAGATCAGATTGATCATGATATGTCCAAGGTGTACAGTATTGTATAGTCTGGAACGAAGCCTTGACACGCGTGACTCGATGCCACCACAGCCTCGTCCGCACACGTGCCACCTCCACAGACAAACAGCGACAGGGGGGCATGCACCTGCTCGGAACCCCCGCCGGTCGCCATGAACAACGAGCAAAAAAGAAAGTCACCCGTGCAATCTTTTTGCGTACCGGAAATATCACGATATTTTGCTGTGTACTTGTACTGTAAATGACTATTCTAAATCCTACATTTATTTTTCTGCCGCAGTAGGTTGCGCAAGAGCTGTGTCGTACAGATCCCACCCGGCAAAGCATGTTGCGCAAGAGCTGTGTCGTACAGATCCCACCCGGGAAACATCGTCCGGATGATGCAGATCATAGGCCAGCATGTACAAATGAGGGAGGGTCGTGCACGCCGCGTGCTTGCCTTGTAGGGGCGGTGCCTAAACTTGATAGGCGCCACCCTTTCCGGGGTTGTTCGCTCGGCAAAAACACCCTACCGAATGCCCCGCGATAAGGTTGGGCGCGGTCTCAACACCCTACCGGATGCCCCGCGATGGTTTGGTGTGAGCTTCGATACCGATGCCCCGACACTCGCGGCAAGTTCCCTAGTAGATCCCTGCCAAAAAAAATCCCCCGGGGGGACCGGTATACCCTTGTAAAAATTCGCATGAGGTTCCTAGCTTGCGGAGCTCTGCACGAATTAGCCCAGTCATTAGTAAAGTCACCGAAAAAACGGATTTTTGATGAAAAAACTAAAAAGTGCGACCCGACGATCAATCTCAAAGCCTAGGTAGGCATAGCACGAATAATATTGCGAGACATTATTGACGACATCAGATTCCAACGAAAATGGGTTAATATGAGCCCCGTTTCGTTCATGCATTGTGAGGCCGAAAACGTGCTTCCACTGTGCCTGAGTTAATCAAAGATCTGCCCCCAGAAAGATCTAGATCGTGAAAGGAGGATCTGTCTGATCTGTTTGAGGTGTTACAATCTTCATGTATAAGATAAGAGATATGTCTGACCCGAGGGATCCAGGTGCATGGAAATTTGTATATGATCTGTGACAATAATTCACGCTGCCCCTCTCCCCCCCCCCCCCCCCCGGCCCCTGCCTCCCCCTTCGGTAACGCCTCGTTCTATTTTTTTTGTTACACACAAAAACTTGAATCAACGAAACAGGACCTCTTCGACGATCCACTATCCATATCGTGGATGAACACGAGCCGCTCCTATTGCCGGGCAAAGCAATCCTTCGCCCACGGACATGCCCTCGCCTACCACACCGGAAACGTTGGAACAGGAGGAGGAGGAGGAGGAGGAGAAGGAGCAACACAGCAGCAGCAGCAGCAGCTGCTGCTGCAGCTGCTGCTGCTGCTGCCGCTGCTACTACTGGTCGAAGTGGCGGTTACTGCGGGCCGCGACTTCCCGTGCCAGCAGCGGGGGGGGGCGGCCCGCGCCCGAGGGAACCGATCTTGATGCAGGTCGAGAGAATTCAGCTCCATCTCAGCGACATGGCGTGCTTGATCTCCAACTACAACATGCGCGAGTTTAGGTAAGGGCTCGTGAAATAAGGCGAGACCTGAGGTGCCGCCGGTGGTATCACGCGAGAGCGGGTATGTAGTCATCGAACGTAGGGGTGTGCTCCTTTTAATTCGTGGGCGTAGTCGAGTGAGGGAAGGGTGGGGGTGTACTCGATGCCATACATGGCCGTAGTCGTATGGCCATAGACCCTCGCATCCCTAAAATACCGGGATGGAGCATGTCGGGTCTTCACCGACCAGGCAGACATTGCTTGCCCCAACTGCGAAACGAAACGTGAGGTGTTGGGCGAGTCGCATGAAGGGCGAGATGAATCCTACTAAGAGGCGCTTGTGAGGCGGACTTGCACATGGATGACAGCTTCAATGAGTGAGTTCATTTTCTGGCGTGAGGGGGGGTGAGGGGCATACTCATTTGTTGCTTGCTTTTGTTATTTGACCATTGACCACGCATCCCCTTGGAGACGAAGCACCGTTCCTGCTCCTAATAGGGACACCTCCAACGATTGGGCGCTCACTACGATTTGTCCATAAATAATGCTTTCGTATCCCATCCCCTCTCTGTTTTACCTTTTGTGGCCACCATGTACCTCCTGGGATAGCGATGGTGTCTTTGCTTAAGGGGGAGAGGGGGGGGCTAGGCAGTTCCCCCTTCTAGAGGTGTGCCCGTACTTTTCCGGACAAGCTGGTAACACTTAAAAACAGGGTCGGGCCATGAAACCCAGCAGTAGAGACTATTAAGCCGATGAGCTACCACGAGGTATGTATCAAACTACAGCACACTCTACGCCGAAGGTATCAGATACCGCCTTGCTACAAGGGGTGCCCGAATATAGTGTCCCTACTGCAATAACGCGGTATCCCCGTGCAAGGCGGTACTCACTATATGAGGCGGTAATCTCTCTACAAAACTGTGCTACCATCACGAGGCGGTATCCCTGTATAAGGCGGTATCGGGTAGTTTCTGGGTTGAGGAGCCCCGTCACTTCAGAAGAATGATGTTTGTGCGCAAATGCACCGCTCTATCGTTCGCGACAATACTCGTCACCTCGTGCTAAAACGCTACGGAAGTTGCCACCGGCGTGTCTTGATTGATGAAATGCATCGGAAACAAGGCAGGGCTTTTTCACGGGTCGGGTGAAGCCTCTCGAGCCAGTTCGGGTCTGGTCGGGTAAGGGGGACCCGGCCGACCCGCGAGAGAGTAAAAACCTCCTGAGCGGATCCGACCCGACCCGACCCGACCCGACCCGATCCGACTCGACCCGACCCGACCCGACTCGACCCGACCCGACCCGACCCGACCCGACCCGACCCGACCCGGCCCGATACGACCCGACCCGGCCCGACCCGTGAAGTTTAATGACCTGTAAAGCGCCCTGGAAAACAAAGTAGTGGTCGGCGGAACCCCGCCTTGTGCCTGCACCCATATACCACTTTACGCGCTCGCACATAGTGCCGTTTGAGGGACTATCTTTTCGGCGGCGGAATCCCACCAGTACACCCCCCCGTATCCTACAGGTCACTGTTTAGCGACAATCCTATGCAGAAGAATATCACTGGTGCCTTTTCGTCCGAGAAAAGTGAACCCGTCGAACCGCACATTCGAGGAAGTGAAACCGTTCGTTCATGAAATCGAAACCATTCATCCTAGAAAGCGAAACCGTCTCATTCAAGAAAGCGAAACCGCCCATTCGAGATGATAAAGAAATTACACCGCGTTTTGTGTGTGTGTCATATTTTCTTGCACCCCCCTCTCGCGTCCCCCCCCCCCCCTCGCGTTCCCCTCCTATTATATGTATATTATACCCCCCTCTCGCGTCCCACTCCTATTATATATTATACATGGGTTGGGTTGGCGTCGGTTGGCACCGACACTGTAAAACATGCCGCTCACTACGAGAGCTAGACATCCAGGGTACCGTTTTTGTTGGGGGGGGGTTTTTGGCGGTCGCCCTCAGCTGGTCGTCGAGTTACATCATTTGTGCGAGGTAAAGAACCTTTACTCTGCACAAAGGAATTGATCGTATCACGTAGTGTTCAAGGTAAGGCACCCAAGAGGCAGTTACATAGTGCTCCCATTGCTGTCTCTGGAAGTGGCTACACCGGAAATTAAACTAACTCATTGAAGCTGTCATCCATATGCAAGTCCGCCTCACAAGCGGTTCTTAGTAGGATGCAGCTCACCCTTCATGCGACTCGCCGGACACCTCACGGCGCTTCGCGCTAGGTGCAAGCAATGTCTGCCTGGTCGGTGAAAACCCGACGTGCTCCGTCCCGGGATTGTAGGGATGCGAGGGTCTATGGTCATACGACTACGGCCTGTGCATGAGATCGAGCACATCTCTCCTATCGAGTACACCCCCCCCTCGCGTCTCTCGACCTGACCTCTACTTGCGCGAAACCACCCCCCTCCTCGCACCCCCCCCCCCCCCCCCCCCCTCGCCATCGAACCAACAATCGAGTGCATAACCGACGCGCAGACCGCCCCTCCCCTCCCCGCCATCCATCCCCGCAACTAAGTCAACAAACAACCGACGCGCAGAAACCCCCCCCCCCCCCCCCTCCGCTGTTCGTCCTTTATAACTAACACATAACCGACGCGCAGAAACGACCCCCTCCCTCCCCTCCCCGCCTCCCGCCATCCATCCAAAACAAAAAATATCCGACACGCAGAAACCGACATCCATCCAGCCAACAAAAGTAGTACAAAACCGACGCGCAGAAGCGACCTCCCCCCTACCCCCTGCCCCTGCCCCGCCTCCCGCCCCTTCCATCCGTCCTACGAAAACCAACCAACCTCTCAGCCTATCACCGACGGACATGGAAAAGGTGGAGGAGCAGCTCCGGGGCGCGTCCGCTCTCATGCGCCAGCTGCAGATAAACTTGGGGGCGACTCAGGCAACCCTCAGGACCGCGAAGCCCCCCCACACTACGCGCCTCGCCCCCGCGGCGGCGGCAGCAGTGGTAGCCGCGCAAGCGGTAGCACCAACTCTACCCGGCGACGGGTCTCAAGAAACAGCGAGGACGACGACGACGAGCGGGAACGGGAAGAAAGCGGCCGCCGCCGACGTACGCACGAGGAACGACAGGCCAAACATGGAACGGGTGGAGCCAGAGTCGGCGTGGAGACCTCCCGGCGTGGGGGGAACAACGGCACGAGCAGTAGCTGCGGGGCGGGGAGGTGGGGCCGCAGCGTTCGGGGGGGGCGGCGTTGCGGGATCAATAATAGGTGCGGGGAGGACCGGGGCTCTTTTCGGAACTGGCGGCGGCGGCGGCGGCGGTGGCGCGGCAGTGGGAGTCTCCGGCGGGGTCAACACGCGCGTCGAAATGGGGTCGAGGGTCCAGGCCGGGGGGGGGGTCCACGCAGCCGGCGGAGACGCCACGCGGGGGGGGGGTGTTTGCGGCGCGGCAGGGCGAGGCGGTCAGGGCGCCGGCGCCGAGGTCGTGCCTCCCCGTGGATGCTGAAATGTCGGGGCATCCGAGCCGACAGGTGTGGTTTCGTTTCGTGCAGCAGGCCGGAGCCCGAAAAATGGCGTGTGCCCTTAAAAATGTTTGAACACAGTGAATCGGACAGGTCACGATCTACGGTAGATCAATCAGCCAGATCAGCTAGATAGTCTAGATCATCATCTAGATCATCATCTAGAACCCAGCCTTGCCGTTACGATTTATTTCGGGGCTGGATCGGTGTAAGCGCGGATCCAACCCAGGAAAACATGTGCTGGTTCATGCGGATCGTACGTTTCCACCCGGCAACATGAGCTAGATCATGCAGATCATACAGGTCATACAGATCATACAGATCATACAGATCATACAGATCATACAGATCATACAGATCATACAGATCAGGGATCTATCTATCTATCTATCTGCCCTGATAGACCTAGATCATGAACTGTGGGGATCGACTATCTTTCCGACGTGCGCCAACACATTGTGCGCCATGCTCATCAATGGACGGCAAGGATGGGAACGCACGACTCTACATAGGGGGGGTGCGATACAGCCGATACCGATACAAATAGCTAAAGTCCCCCATTTTGGTGCTTGGATGAAGAGGATAACGCCCCGTATCGTTAGCGCGAACTCCCTCTGCCGACACAATCATACCAAACTTACGACACCAGTCAGTCAAGACGACCACGCCAAAACAACCTGATTGTAGCTGATAGACCCCCCCCCCATATTGTATCTGGTATATATATATAGGTCGGGTTGGCGTCGGTCGGCGACGACGCTGTAAAACCCGCCTCTCACTGCGTGAGCTAGACAGCCAGGGTACGGTTTCGTTGTGTTTTTGATGGTCTTTTTGCGATCACCACGGCGGGCGGTCGAGTTAGATCATTTTTGTGTGGGGAGAACCTCAACTTCACACAAGGGGTATGATCGTAGCACGTAGTGTGTATGTGGCGAGGCACCCACGAGGCAGCTACGTAGTAAATCCATGCTGTCTCTGGAAGTGGCCACACCAGAAAATAAATGAATTCATTGACGCTGTCATCCATATGCAAGAACATCCGCCTAAAAAGCGGTTGTTAGTAGGATGCAGCTTACCCTTCATGTGACTCGCTCGACACCTCACGGTGTTTTGCGCTCGGTGCAAGCAATGTCTGCCAGGTCGGTGAAACTCCGACGTGCTCCGTCCCCGCATTATAGGGATGCAAGGGTCTATGGTCATATGACTACGGTCATGCATGATAATGGGTACATCCCCCCCCCTCCCCCCCCAAGTTAGATCGTTTTTGTGCGGGGAGAACTTTACTCCGCACAAGGGGGATGCTCGTATCACGCAGTGTGTATACGGTGGGGCACCCACGAGGCAGTTACATAGTAACCCCATTGCTGTCTCTGGAAGTGGCTACACCAGAAAATAAATCGATTCATTGATGCTGTCATCCATATGCAAGAACATCCGCCTCACAAGCGGTTCTTATGAGGATGCAGCTCACCCTTCATGCGACTCGCCCAACACCTCACGGCCCTTCGCGCTTGGTGCAAGCAATGTTGCCTGGTTGGTGAAAACCCGACGTGCTCCGTCTCGGCATTACAGGGATGCGAGGGTCTGCGGTCATAGGACTACGGCCATGCATGAGATCGAGTACATCTCTCCTATCGAGTACAACCCCCCCCCCTCCTCCGTGGTCAATGGTCAATTGACTAAGATAAGCGATATGAGTACCCCACTCCCCTCCCCTGTCCCCTCCGCCCCTCTTTTTGTCCCCTCCCCCCTGCGTTTCTCTTTCCACGCCCCGCCCGATCACTGTGCGTCGGGTGGTGTCAGATTGGGGAAGAGCGTGTCCTGCCTCCTTCTGAGGGCTCGAGCGCGACGCTGTGCTCGACCTCGTCTCCCGACAACGATATCGAGGTACGGTATGGTGTATAGAGTACCCTGCAGCAACAGTGGAGTAACGGTACGGTACTAGTTCGGTAACGGTACGGTAACAGTACAGCAACGGTACGGTAACGGTACGGTAGCGGTACGCTAACGGTACAGTAACGGTACGGTAGCCGTACGGTAACGGTACGGCAGCGGTACGGTAACGGTACGGTAACGGTCCGGTAACGGTACTGTAACGGTACGGTAACGGTACGGTAGCGGTACGGTAACGGTACGGTAGCCGTACGGTAACGGTACGGCAGCGGTACGGTAACGGTACGGTAACGGTACTGTAACGGTACTGTAACGGTACGGTAACGGTACGGTAGCGGTACGGTAACGGTACGGTAACGGTACGGTAGCGGTGCGGTAGCCGTACGGTAACGGTACGGTAGCGGTACAGTAGCCGTACGGTAACGGTACGGTAGCGGTACGTAATCGAGTCAGTAGCAAGACAGGAAGAGAGTGCGGCAACAATGTAGCAACCGTGTAAATTACGTAACAGCACGGTAACGGTAGTGCAGTAACAGCACAGCAACAGCGCGGTAACAGCAGTGCCGTAAAAATGCAGCTGCAGCACAGCAACAGTACAGATGCAGCACAGTATCAGCACACCAACAGCACAGCAGCGGTAACAGTGACGACGCAGCCCAGAACAACAGTAGTAGTACAATACAGCAATACAGCACAGAAACAGCATGATGCATCGCAGAGAACGCAGAGGAGTCGCCGACCTACTTTGGTACGGACATATCCTTCGCGAAAGCAAACATCTACATACTTCGCATATACAAATATAGTATCACGGGCGACCGAAGGTATCACATGCAGCTTGGCAAGGATGAATCCGTAAGCGTTCTTCAATCGAACTCACAGACATACAGGTGCCATTTTGCTTCCACACTGGACGCAAATACAATGAACATTGAGGTATCAATATGAATACTACTGCGGGGGACCATAGTAAATAGGACCAAATATTGTTAGCAAAAATAGGTAAATATATAGATTCTTGTGTGTATCGGAGGTCCTATTAACTATAGTCCCCCGAAATAAACGGTCCTTACGTTTCCATCAAGAGTGAGCACGTAGTAGCCTTCAACTCCTCAAAAAAGCTACACCCACGTCTTTGGGAGCACGGCGCTTGGAGCTACTGTAGTGTAGGACGCATTTTTTCAGCGTTAGGGCAGGCCACACACTTCGAGGTATACGTAATCAGAGCCAAATCACGATGTGTCGCCTGTCTAAACGTGTAGACATCCTTATCACGCGGGACCCTAGTAAATAGGACCTACGGTACAAACAAAAACCTATATGTTTACCTATTTTTACTAACAATATTTGGTCCTATTTACTATGGTTCCCCGTGATAGTGGTTCAGGTCCATCATGCGTTCTGAATACTGCCGTGCCCCACCTTAGCAGCGAAAGCAGTTTGACAAAAACGAAACCGCGATAAGTTTTAACCCCTCCTCCCTGCCCACCCCACTGTCCCATCCCCCCCCCCCCCCCCCCTCCCCCTCCTATCCCCGGTTCGCTTGGCCAACGAACCCACCTCCGCCCCCCCCCCCACCCCCACGCCCCGGCTTCCACCGGTTCGTTTGGCCAACGAACCCCCCCCCCCACCCGGCTTCCTTGACGGCAAACGGAAACCCCGTGCCGCTTTCCCGGGTTTCAGAACGTGCAGCAGGTGCCGAGAAAGAAAAAGCGCAGAGGAAAAAGAGGCGTGCGCAAGAGCAAGAAGCAGGTACGGATAACTTTACTACGCCCACCGCCCCCGCTCCCCATCCGCCCCCCTGAACGCCCCGATGTTCGTTCCCACGCCCCCCTCCCCCGCTACCTGATGGCAGCTATTAATACTACTGCTGTGGACCGTGGCTACTTTAGTGGTCCTCGTGGAGGATATCGGTCTTGGTGGGCGCGTCAAAGAGTCACGCAGAGAAAAACAGCCAGTTAGCTTTCAAAATAGTCACTTGGAGGCGTTTGGCTCTGTTGTCCGACTTTTCACCGGTTTTTTCGGGTCACGGTAACCGGTTGTTGAAAACCTACCGGGAAAAAAAAAAAACAATCGGTTTTTATCCTTTCGAGCATAACGCCTCCTTGTCCGGTTTTCCTCTTTTTTCTTGTATGTTTCCCCCTTGTATATATTGGTGCACATCTAGTCAAGTTCTCTTCTGTCCTTATTGCTGACCGCTCTGGACGGAAATATAAGAAACTTGTAGACATTAATATGAAGACCAAGCGGTCCTTGTATTTTCCGCCCAGAGTAGTATTACACCACTCCGGCCAGAATACAATCACTGCTTGATATGTGCCATCAGAATCCAAACGGTGAAGCTGTGAGTCGGCCCGACTTAAGGTCACCAACTATCACGGGGGACCATAGTAAATAGAACCAAATATTCTTCGTAAAAATAGGTAAACGTTTTGGTTTTTGTGTGTACCGTAGATCCTATTCACTATGGTCCCCCTTAATAGTTCCTATTACGGGGGGGGGGGCATAGTAAACAGGACCAAATATTGTTAGTAAAAATAGGGAAATATATGGGTTTTTGTGTGTACCGTAGGTCCTATTTACTGTGGTCCCCCTTAATAGTTACTAGTCGAATTCATAGTCGGCAAGTCGACTGGATTCGTCAGCCAACGTACAGCCTAGAGTCAGTTGGTTGGCTGACGGCAACCTACCGATTAGTTACTACCTGGTAGTCGCTAAAGTCTGCCGACTGACAGCTCCACCAAACGGAGATCGGATAGATTTCCCCAACAACGGTCTAAACCAGGATTCGTTACATTTTCGGCCGGTGGGGTACAAATATGTGGTTCTTTTCGTGGTAGGTAGTAGGGGGAGGGGGTGTACTCACTATCATGCACGGCCGTAGTCGTATGGCCATAGATCCTCGCATCCCTACAATGCCGGGACGGAGCACGCCGGGGTTTCACCGACCAGGCAGACATTGCTTGCACCAGGCGCGAAGCGCCGTGAGGTGTTGGGCGAGTCGCATGAAGGGTGAGCTTCATCCTATTAACAATAAGAACCGCTTTGGAGGCGGGTTGTTTTGCATGTGGATGGCAGCATCAATGAAATTATTTCATTTCTGGTGTGATCACTTCCAGAGACAGCAATGGGTTTACTATGCAACTGCCTCGTGGGTGCCTCACGATGCACACACTACGTGATACGATCATCCCCCTTGTGCGGAGTAAAGGTTCTCCCCGCACAAAAATGTTCTAACTCGACCGCCAGCCGTGGTAACCGCCAAAAAAAAAACGGTATCCTGGCTGTCTAGCTCACGCAGTGACAGGCGTGTTTTACAGCGTCGTCGCCAACCAACGCCAACCCAACCTATATATGTATATATGTATACTGTATACAGGGGGGGGGGGGTACTCGATATCACCCATGGCCGTAGTCGTATGACAAGAGACCCTCGCATCCCTATACTTACAATGCTGGGACGGGGCACGTCGGGTTTTTACCGACCAGGCAGAAAACATTGATTGCTTTGCACCACGTGCAAGCACGAAGCGAAACGTGACGTGTTCGGCGAGTTGCATGAAGGGTGACCTGCACCCTGCCACTAAGAACCGCTTTTGAGGCTGGCTTTCTTGCGCATGAATGGCAGCTTCAATGAGTTCATTGATTTTCCGGTTAGGGTCTGGGATCAGCCAAGGAAGTCAGCACCGCGGCCTTCTTCGGCAGCATCATTTGCTGACGGAGAAGAAGTAGAGAGGAGGGCTCTCCCCCCCCAAGACAAGCGGGTTCGGAATCCCGTAGCGTCCTATATTTCGACCACAGAAGCTGCCGATCACGGACGCCCCCCCCCCCCCCCCCCCCCCCCCCGTGTCTCCGTTTTTTTAGTTATTGCGTGTCTTCGACCTCACCGCGCTTCCCGCTTGGTGCAAACCAATGCCTTCCTGGTCTGTGAGAACCCGACTTGCTCTTCGTCCCGGCATTGTTGTATGTATAGAGGGATGCGTGGATCTATAGTGGTACGACTACAGCCATGCATGACATGGACACCCCCCACCAAAACCCGATCTGTTCCGTCCCGGCATCGTAGGTATGTGAGGATCTATGGCTATACGACTACGGCCATGCATGACATGAGTATACCCCCCCCCTCTGCCCCGCATTTCGCTGCTCGGTTGTTCCTTGATGTCCCTTCCGGTAGATGGAAGGGTTTGCGGGCTTTCCTCTCCCTGCCGGTCTCGGACCTGAATTTGCTGGCCAGGTAGGCGGTACGGGGGGGGGGGGGTGAAAAAAAAAATGACCCGATGGTGTTCTGCTGCAAAAACATCGATTCTGTACGTAGGGTTTCTTTCGACGTCGAAGAAGGTCCTGTTGATCGATCCTCTTGAGTTTGCCGGCGGCTTGCTTGCTTCACTCTTTTGGCACTGACCCAGCACTTCTCTAATTCCAAGCGTTTCGTCCTCACCATGGAAGTACGGTCCACAACGGGTCGGCGTCGGCGGCGACCTGGCAATCAGTGCTGTTTCTCAGGGGGGGGGGGGGGGGGGGTGCGACTGTGAAGGCTCCTCAGGATCTCGAAGGGCTTGAGCGACTCTGTATATGGATAGAAACAGAGAGAGGAGCTCACGGAACTCGCGTTTCGATCGACCTTTGCTTGTCGCCGCGCCCCGTACATCTGCTGCTGCTGCTGCTGCTGCTGCTGCTGCTGCGGAACAATTCCTCGAAAGCTCCTTCACGGGAGAAAAAAATGCCTGTATTTCTGTGTTCATAACGAATATACATTCGTAGTAGCTCGAACATTATCGCAGAGGTGCATTTCGCCATTTTTGCTTTTTTTTTTTTTTTCTGCTATTGTTGCGACGCCGTTCTCCTTCTCCTGTACCACGTCCCAGGCTTTTTTTTCACACACGAGCGAATTTATAACCCACCATTTTTGGTGCGCCGCCTCCCCCCTGGCCTACCACCGAAACCGAAAAGCGTATTGTCCGTATGCTCCTCTTCACGTACTAAGCGCAATAAAAAAAAATTGGTGTTTGTTTGATAATAATATATATATGTGCAGCGGTAGCATCTCTCGGTATGCATAGCGCTCAACACTCAACACGCAACACACCCATCGCCCACGCCCCCTCCCTTACCAGCCGCCCCCGCCCCCAAAAAGCGGCTCTTAGTAGGATGCGTTTCACCCTTGATGCGACTAGCCGAGCACCTCACGGCGCTTCGTGTTTGGAGCGAGCAAAGTCTGCCCCGGGTCGGTAAAAAACCCGACCGTGCTCCGTCTCGGCACTGTATGATTGGGGTGCGAAGCGTCTGTAGTCATACGACTACTATTGCCGTGCATGACATGAGCACACCTCCCCCCCAAACTCACCCCACCTCGCTTCGCCCGGCCTCGCTCCCCCCCGTCCCCTCTCGCGACCGACCTACTCAACCATCAATGTGACGATGTCTTATGGGTCCCAATGATACCCGCCACTGTTTCGCGCGCGCACCCCTCCGTCACAAAAACAAAACAAAACAGCCGCGGAGACGCCTTCCCAAGGCGCCCCCCCTGGAGATCATGCGGGACGAGCACGACCTTTCCCAGTACTGCCTTCAAGATGACGACCCTAAAAGTGACCTTCCTACGACTTCGACTCCGGGGCGAGGTGGAGGGAGCCTCCCACCCGCCGCAGGAAAATCGTCATCATCATCGTCTGGTTTTGCCGGCGCCCTCGATCGGTCGAACCGTGGCGTCGCCTCGATTCACAGCGGCGGCGATGATGGCGACCAGCCGTCTCACGGACACACTACAGCGGTGACGGCGGCCGCCGCTGCCGCTGCCGATGACGTCACTGCGACGGGGGCGGGGGAGGCGGGTGAGGAATCGGTGGAAGCTACCAGCGGGGCCGGCGTCTACCACCTCCATAGCAACCACCACCGTCCCCATCACCACCACCGCCGTTGGCAGAGCGAAGGGGGTGTCTCCGGAGAAGGCTGCTGGGAAGCGGGAGAGGGACGCGATGACGGACACCGATATGAAGAACAACAACGAGAGGGGGGAAGAGGACCAGTGGGACGCGAGGAGGGAGGCCGGTTCTCCGAGAAAGAACACACACGAAGCGCTTCGGCTTGTGACGGTAGCCTGGGGGGCGGCTCGCCAGGACGAGGAGCGCCCGGCAAGGCCGATGATGCCCTGGACGCGCGGTTGGGAGAGGAGGCAAGGGTCGTTCGGCCGCCGCTATCGCAGCGGTCGCCACAGAGCCACATGCCTGTTGGCGTGGATGAAATCGCCGGAAACCGGGCTTCGCGCGGGGATGGGGTTGAAAACGGGAGCGGTGCGGCGGCGGCGGTGACGGGGGGGTGGGGGGGGAGACTTGTCGAAAAACCTCCGGTCAAGCGATTCCTTCCTTCAGCCATGAGATGGATCTGTCCCTGCTTGACCAATCCTGGAAGAACTTCGGCGGCTCCGATGTCGCCCTTGGCACGATCGGCGTTTTGAAGCCGAACGCTAGCGGTGATGGGAAACATGGGGGCGGGGGCGGAGGTGGTGGTAGCATCAGCAGCGGCGGCGACGGCCGCGGAGACTGTAGGGCGGGGGGGGGGTCGAATGAGAGACAGGTCTCTCCGCTGGTCGTAGTGGAGTCGATAACCGATACTATTAACGGGCGCGGCAACGGCATCGCCACATGCGGGAAGTCGTCTTCCAGCGACGACTTGGAGACGCACACTTCGGGAGTTGCAGCCCCCGTGTCCGAGGCAGCAAGGGCGGCGGCGGCGGTTGCGTTGACTGCTCAAGGGGTGACCGCTCAAGCGGCGGGGTTAGTGGCAACAAAGACAGATGCTGAAGCGCGAAACATCCGCAATGATCCAAGCGATTTCATGGCTGCCCGGGAGGGGGGTAGAGCCTGCGGTGGAGACGGAGGAGGCGGCGGTCGCGGCGGTGTCGGTGGCGGCGGGCATCTCGGTCCCCTCGGCGCAGACGACGACACGCCGAAGCATTCAGACGGATCTGGGCGCTTCCTTGCCTGGCAGGGAGGTCTACCCGGGCCGCTCGGCACCACAGCCCGCCTGTATACGGGGGAGACGACGCATCCACTGGACACCCTCTTCCCACCACTGGCCTAAACGACAGGAACATTCTCGGGCGTTCGATTTCTCCCGGTACGCCGTGCGCGCCGTGGGAAGCCCCTCCCTCGCGCACAGTTTGCAAGTCTCAGTCCTCTCCCGACTCGTCCGCGCCGCCACCAGAGGGGGCAGGAAACCTGGGGGACGGGAGCAGCAGCAGCAGCAACAGACCTTGCTCCCCGCCGCGGTACCGCGCTACCGTGGCAGACGTGCAAGAGGCGTTCGAGCGCGCAGACACGCGCGTCGCCAGGGAGAGGGAGCGTCACAGCAACGGCGAAGGGGTTGGTGTCGGTGTTGGCGGCGATGTCGGCCGTGTCGGCGGCGGCGTCGTCATGAACGGCAGAAAAATCGGGAATGGTTTCGGCGGCGCTAGAACAGGGTGCGAGGATCAAGCGCGGGTGGCGAAGGTGGACAGGGGTGCGTTGAAAGTGGGCATGTCTGCTGCTGCTCTTGTCACTGCTGCTGCTGCTGCTGCTGCTGCTGCTGCTTCTGCTTCTGCCGCCATGACGGCGGAAAGGGGTTGCCTTGATGAGGTGCGTGCTTCCTTCAGACTCGCTCGCTCGCGTTGTTGCGGTATCTCATTGTTGGTTCGTCGCTGTGCCACTCGGTCACTTGGTGGTTTGCTCGCTTGGTCGCTTTGTCGCGTTGCTATCTTTTCGCTCTGTCGTTTTCGTCGCTCTGCCTTTTTTGTCGCTTTTGTGGCTTCGTTTCTTTGTCACTTTGTCGTTTTGTCGATTTGCTTTCTTTTTGTCGCTTTTGTCGCTTTGTCTGTTCGTCGCGTTTTTCTCTTCTTCATCGCTTCGTATTACGGGGGGTCCATAGTAAATAGGACCAAATATTGCCAGCAACAATAGATAAATACATAGGTTTTTTGTGTGTACCGTAGGTCCTATTATACTATGGTCCCCCTTAATAGTAGCTTCGTGGCTTCGCTAGGGCGAAGGTTGTTTTACAACCCGGCTGTTCCATGGCTACTACACCATGGCGTCCACCACGAAATGTTTGAGTCGACACCCCATGCGTTGCCCTGAGTTCGCGCCGCTCAGCGCTACCGGTCCTGTCAGGGTGCTACGATAGTCTATCGTTGGTAGCACAAGTCTGACTCTCGATTCGTTTTTTTTCGATATCCTGATTCCGATGCCCCCATCTCCACGATTTTGTGCTTGACGTTTCTTCGTGGGGGGTACTTGAATCAGCAGCAGGAGGACCAACTCGGCCGAACTCTCCGCACGCTATGGATAGACGAAATGGGTGCTTGCGATGAAGCATCCGCACACACGCAGGTCTACGAGTCGACGTTCTCCCTGATGACCGGGAAGACGCCCGACACGGCACTGCAGCAGAAGCAGCAGCAGGGTCAGGCAGGCAACAGTCACGGACAACAGCATGAACAGCGCCTGCTACGGTCGATGGCCCACTTGAACGCGGAGGCGATTACAACTCCGGCCGCGGGATAGGCGCCCGCGGCAGAGGGAGACGGGAAAGGACAGAGGTAAGACTTCGCTACGGCAGAACCTTCGTGTATGATCACATGATCACGATGACGGTAGTCTTGATGATGACGACGATGATGATGGTGATGATGATGATTTTGATGATGGTGGTGGTGATGATGATGATGCTGATGATGATGATGATGATGATGAAGATGATGAAGATGGTGATGGTGATGATGAAGATGATGATGATGATGATGATGATGATGACGACGATGATGATTTTTATGATTTTGATGATGATTTTGATGATGATGATGATGATGATGATGATGACGACGATGATGATATTGATGATTTTGATGATGATGATGATGATGATGATGATGATGCTGAGGATGGTGATGATATTGATGATGATGATGACGATGATGATGATGATGGTTATGATGATGATGATGATGATGATGATTATGATGATGATATTGATGACGACGTTGACAATGACGATGCTGGTTCTGAATATATTGATGGTGGCAAGATTATCACATCAGCTAATTTCCTTGAAATCTAGCTCCCGTGACGATAAACAAACTAAAATATGCGTCACATGAGTCGGTGGCACCCGTAGCGGTCTGGTTCCACCGAGAGCGGTTCGTAGTTTATAATCGTCGTTCTGGTGGTATGGTACAAAGGAATGGAAGACCCGACCATTTCCCGCCCGTTGACACGCTATGCACGACGACAATATCGCTCGGGTACGGGCCGTCGGGAGGATCGGTTTACCATAAAAGAGGCAGCCGTTTCAGATTGATGGGTCCCCGGTCGTCGGGCGCCCATGCTATAAATAGGGGGGCCAGTATCTTGGGGCGCCCATGGCCTCTGTTTGAAGCTCCTTTACGCCTACACCCAGGTTTTCGAGACACACTGCTGGAATTATACTATGGCCTACCAACCATTCTGGGCGTAATTATTAATACAGCTTGGTCTTCACGTTAATGCCTATACGGTCTTTATATTTCCGCCCAAAGTGGCTATATACGCCCTGTGGGCGTAAAGATAAAGGTCGGCTTGGGAGGCGTTCTACGCTAGACGTTCCTCCTAATTGTTCTGAGGCTCCCATGTCCTCGCCGAGGTATAATGCAGACTTCAACGGGGACAAACATATCGATACGACTGATGCTACCTACACGCATCTCGTACGTACGTGTACGTGCGAGTTGTGCCCAACAATGTAGAGCAAGAAGTTACGAACTCACCCTCCAGCCGGTGCCGGCAAGGATGCCGTGGTGGCGGCTCAGAAATATATGTGTTTGTTCCCTCCAGAGTGTGATACCACTGTGGTAGAACGCCTCTTGGTCCTCATGTTAAGGTCTATACGGTTCTTAAATTTAAGCCCAAGGTGGTATATATCTCCCTGGACGGGAGTGTAGGGACCGTTTAGGCCTTAAGGAGAAGAACAAGTGGTCTTTGTATTTACGCTGAGAGTGGTACGGGGCGGTCCAGTGAAGGGGGTAGTTGGCCTCCTACGACCACCTTGTCCCCCGGGTTTTGATTATACTGGTCGGTCCGGTCCGTGGACTGGTCGGTGGACTGGTCGGTGATTCTCAGGGCTGTCAGTTGGCTCGCGAAATAAAGTCACGGACTGTAGCAGTTGCGTGCGTGCCTGTGTTTCGTTTATTTTGTTTGGCGTTTCTGCGTGTCTTTGTGCCTGGTTGGCACGTTTTGTGGCCGGAATATTTTTGTTTGTCAGTTTTTTTTAAGTGGTACCACGACCACCACCACCACTACAACTACTACCACCACCACCACCACTACTACCACGACCACTGTCTTTTACCACTGCCACCGCTACTATTCTGAAGTTTATCGATAAAAACATGCCTCACCTGCAATCCAGATCCCTCCCCCGCCCCGCCCCCCCCTCTCCCCTCCGAACAAAACCCAGGGACCATGCGCGCCCAGCAGCCGGGTTTTATTTTTGAGAAACACCACCAACAGACACGCTGCGGACGAGCCGCGCGACCGGCCCTGCTGACCTAGAGCCCCCCCCAAGACGTCTGGGTTACGGTCAGGGCTAGGGGAAGGGTAGGGGTTAGGGTTATAGGGGTCGGTCGGGGGTCGGGCTTGTCTGAACCGGCGTACAAGAAATAAAATTTGACCATCGACGACTTGCAAAGGAGGTTTTTGCCGGCCTGCCCTGCATTAGGCGCGGGCTCGGCGAAGCGGATAAATTGCCAGACGAATGGATGAACGAATGAATGCCTTCTGTCGTTTGCGGTGGGTGCCGAGGGAGGTCGGAGGAGGGGCGGGGAGGGTGGGGTTGGGGGTGGGGCGTGCGCCCGTTTTTGAGGAGGAGGAAATGCTGCCGCGGCGCGCTCTTTTGTTGTTGGTCGTTGATGTTGTTGGGGCTACTGCTTGTTGCTTATTGCTTATTGTTTGTTGTTGTTGTTGTTGTTGCTGTTGCTGTTGCTGTTGTTTCCGCGGCCGCTCTTGCTGCTGTGCTCCTTCCCCCCCGCTACTGCTACGACATTTTTTTTGTTGTTGTTGTTGTTGTTGTTGTTGTGGTTGTTGGTGTTTTTCTTGTCGACCCTGTCTCTGTGGTGAGCGTCTTGGTAGGACATAGCAAACAGTGCTTTATGGTTCGGCTGCTCGCACTTTCCTTCCGCTTCCCCAACCCATCACGTAGCGCAGGTCCGGCGTTGCCACCCCCCCCCCCCCCCCCCCCCCCCCGCTATAACACCTACAATAGATGGGGGGGGGGGCATGTAGTCGATGTCATGGATGGCCGTAGTCGTATGACCATAGACCCTCGCATCCCTACAATGCCGGGACGGAGCACGTCTGGTTTTTTTTTTCACCGACCAGGCAGACAATGCTTGCGTTAAGCGCGAAGCGCCATGAGGTGTTCGGCGAGCCGCATGACGCATGAGCTGCATCCTCTGCTGAGAACCGCTTGTGCGGCGGACGTTTCTTGCATACGGACGCCAGCGTCGAACGAATCGATATTTTTTCTGGCGTGGCCACCTCCACGGACTAGGGGGGGGGGGGAGCAGGTCTAACCCCCAGATAGTATTGTTGCCGTTCCCACAGCGCCCGGGCCGCCACGTAAAAAGCGTTTGGTTCGTGACCCCGCAACCCTTTGGGCACGGCAGCGGCCGCTTGAGAGCGAAGGATGGGGTTTCACACACCAGCGCAGCTGCAACAGCAGCAGCAGCAGCAGCAGCAGCAGCAGCAGCAGCGATGTGGTTCGGCCTTGGTCGGTCGTAGGTCACACGGATAGGGAGGTAGTAGGAGCAGCGGCAAAGGTACAGGTTGTGCTAAGAAGTTCCCGTTGACTGCGCCCTACCCTCCCCCCCCGCCCCCGCCCCTGCTCCCGCAATTTCTCAAATTGCCACATTTCTCAAGTTAACTTTTCTTGTATTTATATAAACGACCACGAAGTCGCAAAGATTTCGCTTTCTTTCTCTTTTGCCCGCATCCCGACGTTGTAAAATTTCGTTTTTTTTTCCCGATTTTTCGGCGAATCGGAAAAAAAAGGAAATAGGGGGAAATAGTGGTAATTTGGGAAAAAAATTAGAAAATGTTCGGAAATTTTGGAAAGAAAGCAAATACACAGCTCTTGCGGGTTGAGGGAGGGGCTTCACATTCTTATGTATTTGTTTAGCGTGTACAGGTGGTCTACCTGCACTTTTGCGTTTTTCCTTCGGGGGGTGTCATATTGAAGACCCTCCGGCGAGCCACAGCCAGGGCCACCACCGGTGGTGGTGGTCGAGATGCTACTCCATCTACGCTGCACGTACTATAGCGACGATTGAGAAACGACCTTCTGCCTACCTCCGCTGTTGTCCCCCCATGCGTGCACCGACCACTCCGTCGGCGGATGTAAGGGACTTATGATCACTAAGATGAATACCCAAATGATCCTTACCGCATTTCCGTTTTTTTTTTTTAATTTTTTTATGATCACAGCCGCTGCTGTCACGTGCCACATTTTTTTCTTTTTTTTTTTTTTTGTCCGTAAATGAATGAAAGCAACGTACACCTAGGCGTGACTTTAAACGTGTACCCGAACGGTCCTTATTTTTTAGGACACAGTGCGTGGTGGTGGCACAGGCGGTAGTTCGTATCCGATACGTTCGTGTCGGCCTCGCCGGGGCGCAATCGCAGCACCCGAAAACAGAGGTAGAGACGATGCGCGCTTGCAGCGACAGCTATAGGCTAGAGCCCGAGGGGGGAGCTTTGTAGTTCCAACACCTTTTGAGCCGTGCCATACATGCGGTACTTGTAGAGGTTGCGATTTTGAGCGCCAGCATCTCGGTTCTCGCTGGCCGGAGGAGCGGAGGGGGGGTGTGCTCGATATCATGCATGGTCGTAGCCGTGTGACCATCGACGCCGAAGGGGGGGGAGGGGAGAGGAGGGTCGGGTTGTTCTAATGTCATCATGCGTGGCCGTTGTCGTATGACCATGGGCAGACCCCTCGCATCTCTACAATGCCAAGATATGGAGTGCGTCGGGATTTTCCCTCGACCACGCAGACATGTATCACACCAATACGCGTGAAGCACGGCGAGGTAGTGTTCGGCGAGTCGCATGAACGCGGGACGGGGGGGGGGGGCGTACTCATTGGTTGCTGGCTGGCCTTAGTCGTTTGACCGTTGACCACGCATCCCTTTCGAGACGGAGGGACGGGGCGGGGGGGGGGGGAGGGGGGTCTACTCAGCTGAGAAGCTAGCCAACATTGTTTCTTTACTAAAGTCATTATCCGGATGACCAAGAAAATAAAAACTCGTACAGTACCACTATCTACTAGTGTGTGGGAGGGGCGCGTGTGTTGACCAATCCTGTTGGGATAACGAACGGTAGTTTCACAAGCCGCCCGACGTTGCGCGCGTGTTTTCGCGCGGAGACTCGTTCTACACGGCGCCTCCCTGCCGCAAGGGGATTGGGCACCACCTGCGGTCGACGTTTTTCACAAGGGCAGTTCATCTCTTCACCCACGCGTCGGAGGTCCCGCTTACGACGTTTTTCTAGTGCTGCAGCACAACTGCTGTTGGGTGTTCGTACGTACGTACAACATGTTTGGTGCTGTTATTTTACCCTACCACGGCGGTACCGTTCTACCACGGGGAACCATAGTTAATAGGACCTGCGGTACACGCAAAAACCTTTATATTTACCTTTTTTTACCAACAATATGCGGTCCTATTTACTATGGTCCCCCGTAATAGTTGATTAGTTCCAAGGATACAGCAGTTATCCGACTCTTGATAATTTGCGAGTACTGCTGCAGTTTTGTCTCCAAACCTTTAGGGGGGGGGGGAGGGCGGGGGGGGCGTTCACAAACAGGAGCTACTCTAAAGGAAGGCTTGCTAGGTACGTATACGTCTGTGCAGCTTTGCCCTTGGAAAGAGGTCAAGTTATATTTCCGTAGCAGTCGCCTTCCTTTCGGAGAAACCCCCTCACGGAGTTTCGAAGACATTGGCGACCGAAAACCGTGGTAAGTTTTGCGTCATCACCCGTCTACGAGATGTATGGCGTGTGAGCGCCCAGCACAGCAGCAGTATACTATTGATGGCACCGCCAGGATCATGTTGCGCCCCGTGCGGTGAGCGACTGCTCGCAGTGTTCTCGCTCGGACGCCAATCTGTACCACTTCCCAGTCTCACGGCGTGGAGCGACCGTTGCTATAAAATCGTCATATATATATTTTTTTTGTTATCGTCGATGTTGTCAAGAGGGAAAAAGTTTTTTTTTTTTGGGGGGGGTGGGGCGGGGCGGGCAGCGGAGCGACGCAGAGACGCTCTGTTTTTTTGGGTTAGCCCTCACGTACGTACTCGTAGTGAACACAAGAACGAAACTCGGGTCTGAGGTTGGACTTTGGACACGGGGGGGCGTTATTGTACTGCTGGGCTCATGAAGGGGGCAGGGCATCGTTCGGTAGCTGCCGGCCAGGCTGGAAACATCCTGCAGAGAGGCTGGGCGAGCGATCGATCTTCTGGTAACAGCAGCAGCAGCGGCCTGCCCTCTGCTGTCGTTGCAACTGGGGGTATGGCGGTAAATTGACACACGGCACGGAATCTGAACGTCGAAGTGTGGTGAGCTTAAGCTTTATTTTGACCAAAACCCGCCGGAGGACAAAAAAAAACAGAACAAACAGAGAAACAAAAGAAAAACCTTAAGCACCCTCTCGGATAGACCATCAATTTTCAGCTGATTTTCTATCGTACGTACCTCATATTGCCGGGTGCGACCGTATTAAACAGGACCTACGGTACACACAAAAACCTATATATGCAGCTATTATTTTTAACAATATTTGGTCCTATTTACTATGGTCCCCCGTAATAGCAAACGTTTCCTGGGTTGGATCTATCTGTACTATTAATACCACTCCGTCCGGAAATATAGGGATGGTTCAAGTACGAACAAGAAAACAAAACGGTTCCTTGCATTTCCGAGCAGAGTGGTATGCAAATCTCGCACAACCCCTGCTAACGGCGGGTGATGAACTAGATCATCTTATCTGTGGACAGATCACGATCTATCTGTCTTCGGCGTGACCTTGTACGCTGGTACAGCTCGCGGGAGGTGCAGTAGACTGGCTATAGCGTCCCGCCGTCTTTCTGAGGAGGCCGAAGGCAGACAGCATATCTGTGTGTCGCGTGTTGGTGGCGGACACTAGTGGCAAAAGCGTTTGCCGCCTTGCTGGACCTCCGCTCCGCCGTTGCCATATGTACTGCGGTATGATGAGCCTATACCGGTGTGCAACGCGACTGCTGTTTTTGGTTTTGTTTTCGGGTGTCTTCTGGAGAGCTGATAAAGAGTTACAAGTTACTACAGTAGAGTGTGCATGACCTGATATCTCGCCGCCGATAAAACATGCACACTACCAAACGAGAAAACCCTCCCCGCCCGCTCGAGCAAAATGCAATGCGAGGGTTGACGGCAGTCTCGCCTCTTGACGGATAGCCGTCAAGAACAGCAATCAAGGACAGCCGTCAAGAACAGGACCGACGAAAAACAATTACCAGCACAACAGCTTGTATCAGGTATAAAAAGGCCCTATTGACGGGTCAAAACTAGGCTCAAGGACAGTCGTGAAGGGCATCCGTCAAGGACATCCGTCAAGGACAGCAGTCAAATAAATACCCACACTAAAACTGTTACATTACGTGTAAAGAGGCATTGGCGGGCTACGACAACAATGTGCGATGGTTGACGACACTCGTGCCGCTTGAGGGCAGCCGTCGTTAAGGGACTCGCAACACGCCAAAACAGCTCTGTTAACGGCTCTGTCAACGGCTCTGTCAACGGCTCTCGTAACGTGTCGGCGAATATCCACGGCTCTGCGAACGGCCCTTGTCAGCGGCTCTGTCAACGGCTCCGTCAACGACTCTGTCAACGATTGTGTTGACCACTCTGTGAACAGCTCCGTCAACGGATCTGTCACGATAGTGTTAACGGCTCTGTCAACAAATGTCAACGACTCTGTCAACGAATGCCAATGACCCTGTCAACAACTGCCAACGGCTTCTTATCAACGACCCTGTCAACGACGGCCAAAACGACGGTGACGCAATTGCCGCGTACAGCTAGCTGCGCCTCCTCCCTCGTGCCGAACCCAGACCCTCTCGGATCATCCCATTCAACCCCACCGAGCGCCTCCCCTTCCCCTCCCTCCCCTCTCCTCCGGCGGCTGCAACACCGCCGTAGCCGCTGAGCAAACCGTTTAGAAGCAAATATAATACTGCTCACCGCACGCTCGTTTTTCGAGCAGGAAAAACAAACAAACAAACAAATTTTCATGCCCAAACATTGTTTCTCGAGTTTGGCTGACCCGCTCTGCTTTCGGGTGATTCCATCCCATCAATAAATCCACGGGGAGTCTGAGAGGCAGCCCTTGACGCGCGCGCACGGGATTTTATCCGACGGGCGGAGCGCGGGTCGGGGCTGCGCCCTGCCCCGACCCCGCCTCCCCGCCGGCACTCCGTCAACAAAAAACGAAAACAAAAAAACAAAAAAAATGAGGGAAAACAAACTGGCGAGATTTTTTTGTTTTTTGTTTCTTGTTTTTTGGGGGCGAAACATCAAACAAAAAACAGCTCATCAGAATCTCAGACAGGCAGATCGAATCGAGTGGACGTTTTCTTCGCCTTGCGGGTATTCCCCCCCCCGTGCTTCCCTTTCCCCCTCCTCTGTTGCCACCGGCGTCTGCCCGCAGTGCTCTCCCCGGCGAAATCTCCATTCTAAAAACGGGGGGGGGGAAGTGGGCGAGAGGGTGGGCGAGCCGGAGGGGGGGGGGGGGGGGGGGGTGTTGTCATTATCATAGATGGCCGCACTTACATGGGGGGGGGGGGGGGGGGGGACTCGATAAAAGATATGTACTACTGTAGATCTCATGCATGGCCGTAGTCGTATGACCATAGACCCTCGCATCCTTATAATGCTGGGACGGAGCACGTCGGGTTTTCACCGACCAGGCAGACATTGTTTATTGCACCAAGCGCGAAGCGAAACGTGAGGTGTTGGGCGAGTCGCATCAAGGGTGAGCTGCATCCTACTAAGAACCGCTTCTGAGGCGGATTTTTCTTGCATATCGATGACAGCGTCAATTAATTTATTTAGTTTCTGGTGCGGCCACTTCCAGAGACAGCAATGGGTTTCCTACGTAACTGCCTCGTGGGTGCCTCACCATATACACACTACGTGCTACGATCATCCCCCTTGTGCGGAAAAAAGGTTCTCCACGCACAAAAATGATCGAACTCGGTCGCCAGCCGTGGTAACCGCCAAAAAAAAAAAAAAAAAAAAAAACGGTACCCTGGCTGTCTAGCTCACGCAGTGAGAGGCGTGTTTTACCGCGTCGTCGCCAACCGACGCCAACTCAACCTATATATATATACAGGGGGGTGGGATGGGGTATAATGGTCCAATCAAGAGCCTGGAAATATACACGGTGGACCAGTACCCGCAGGATCAAACCTCCAAACTACTATGGGTAGCTCAGTGCTAATGGTACCAAACCTTCCAAAATAGTGCATCGAGCCCAGTACTCCCAGTGTAGAAAGGCGGAACACATGAGGGGCCAAAAAACGGTAAGTCTCCCTGTGTTTGCTGCACACCATATTTCGTTCCCATCTCTACGTTCCCCCGCAAGAGAGATACTTTGCTGAATACGGGTGAGAGGGTGGGCATATGGAGGCGGGGGAGGGGTGGGGGTGCGGGGAAGGGCCGGGGGGTGGTAGGGTAAGCGACTCATTCGGGATCTTTTCGTGCTCGGCGATCTGTTCCTTCGTATCAGTCTCCCCATAGAATGATGACCTCTTCATGTACCGACCTGACGCACCGCAACGACGGCTCGTTCTAATTTTGCGGCAAAAGAGGCAAGGGACAGCAAACATAAAAAAAACAGAGAAAAAAAAACGAAAACCAAACGCGAACGACAACTTTCTAATTGACAACTGAATCATCCAAATCACCTTGGCTGAGAACCCTCGAGTTAGCAAGGCTACCCCGAATCTATCCTAAACCCGCCCCAGCGACACCACCACTACCACTACCGCCGCCACCATCATCACTATTACCACCTACTACCCCCCCCCCCCCCCCCTACCACCACCCCCCGTCGCCCCACTACCAACATCTCACCCACTAAAACTGGCCCGCTCCCACTGCTTCCCTCCCCTCCCACCTCTATCCTCCCATCACTCCCATCTCAAATGCCACAACTTCCCCCCCTCCCCCCCCCCAGCCATTCCTCTCCCCCCCCCCCCAAGTCACCTGCATGCTTTTGGTCATACAACTACCGCCACACACGACATGAGTACACCCCCCCTTTCCTTCCCCCACTCATCACTACCATAAAACCCCCACCCCCCCCCCCTTCCCACTACCCCCGCCCCCCTCCTTTCCCCATCACCCCGTTCTCCTTCCAGCCCACCTGCATAACCCTGGACTTTCTCTCCTCGTTCATGCGCTTCGCCACATCCTCGTCCTCCCCCTCATCCCCGCCCCCACCCCCGGCGCTCTCCCTCGAAACCCCTCCAGCCCCCGCTGCCGGATAGCTTCCGTCCGCGCCCAGCTCGGACGCCTCGAAGGTTTGCAGAGGGTCGTTGTCTTTCCTCCTGCCTTCGTCTTGCCCTTTACCCTGGCGGCGCTTCGCGCCGCCCCTCGCTCGCTTTACTTTCCTTCTTTGTCGCTGATATAGAGGGGGGCGGGTCGGGGGGGGGGGGGGAAGGGTATATTCATTATCATGCATGGTCGTAGTCGTATGACCATAGGCCCTCGCATCCCTACAATGCCGGGACGGAGCGCGTCGGGTTTTCACCAACCAGGTAGAGGGGGGGGGGCGGGGGTACTCATTATCATGCATGGCCGTAGTCGTATGACCATAGACCCTCGCATCCCTACAACGCCGGGACGGAGCGCGTCGGGTTTTCACCGACCAGGCGGACATTGTTTGCCCCAAGCGCCAAGCGAAAGGTGAGGTGTCGGGCAAGTCACGTGAAGGGTGAGCTGCATCCTATTAATACCAAGAACCGCTTTAGAGGCGGATTTTCTTGCATATGGATGACAGCATCAATGAATTGATTTGATTTCTGGTGTGGCCAGGGCGGGGGGGGGGGCGGGGGGGGGGGGGGGGGGTGTACTCCATGTCATGCATGGCCGTAGTCGTATGGCCATAGACCCTCGCATCCCTACAATGCCAGGAAGGAGCACGTCGGGTTTTCACCCACCAGGCGGACATTGCTTGCACCAAGCGCCAAGCGAAACGTGAGGTGTTGGGCGAGTCGCATCAAGGGTGAGCTGCATCCTACTAAGAACCGCTTCTGAGGCGGATTTTCTTGCATATGGATGACAGCGTCAATGAATTGATGGAGGGATGAGTGGGGGGTGTCAGTAGAGTTCATGACATATTCCAGATTTTTTTTTTTTCATGATTGGCATAGGATCGGGGTTAGGGCTGCTCTGATTGGCTTAGGGTTAGAGACATGGCTAGCTCAATAGTTGGTCGACTATTACGGGGGATCCTAGTAAACAGGACCTACCGTAAACACAAAACCCTATATATTCACCTATTTTTACGAACAATATTGGGTCCTATTTACTATGGTCCCCCTCCCGTAATAGTTGGGTGGATGGGGGGAGGTTGCGAACGCGGCAAAAAAAGAAAACAAGCATCATCATCATCATCATCAGCAGCAGCAGCAGCAGCATCAGCATCAGCAGCAGAAACAACAACAAACATCGACATCTCTACTGAAGTACAGCACCGACACCACTACCACCACCACCACCACCATCACCACTACCACCAACAACTCTACCACCGCCACCCTTGCCAACAGCCACGACAGCAGCGACAAAAACCTGCGTGGGGTCTTCGCCCGTCTGCAGCCCCCTGGGCATGAGGTAGTCCGGGATGTGCTTGAGATGCTCCTGCTTCCGGAGAGGGTGGAGCACCGACTTGTCGTGGCGAAGAACGTGCAGGTCGCCTGCAAAAAGGACAAGAGCGTCACGTGATAAAAAAAAAAAAGGAAACACGTTTTTCAATAATTGCAGACAAGAAACAAGGGC
>JASSKH010000014.1:5579591-5583032 GCA_031763025.1 Macrocystis pyrifera
CTGCGTTTTCCTTGAAGTACCCGGCGAGCTTTTGCGAGTTGACAATCTCGGCCTTCAGCTCGGCCGCCCTCGCCTCTCGAACGCTCACCCGCGTCACCTGCAGCAGTCGCCGTAAAAGACCAAAGCACGACAAAGAAGAAAGAAAAAGAAAAAACACAAACACACACACACACACCAAATACTATCAGACCCGTTATAGTTAGTTTAGTCCGCACGACTCGAGCCACCAACTATGGAGTAATTAGTCAATTAGTCGGAGTGACAGACGCTGCTGCTGTAGTCGTTTCCCAGAGGTGCCGACTACAACCGACTTACCGCCCTGTGCGGAAATATAAAGGCCACGCAAACAACGATATGAAGACCAAAAGGACCTTGTATTTCCGTCCCATCCAGAGTGACATCGCGTTTCCATAGTTGTATCGTACCAGAAGAGTTGTAGAAAGTGGGGCTTTCCTTGGCCGGGGGAGGGGGGTAGGGGGGGGGGGGGGGGGGGGGGGGGGGTACTCATTTGTTGCTTGCCTTACTCATTTGACCATTGACCACGCATCCCTTTCGAGACGGAGCACCATTCCTACTCCTACCAGAGACGCCTCCAACAATTGGCGCGCATTACGTTGTTTCCATATATTACAGAGAAACTTTTTGGTGTAGCGGCGGGGGGGGGAGGGGGCGTACTCATTTTGTTGCTTGCCTTAGTCATTTGACCATTGACCACGCATCCCCTTCGAGAAGGAGGGGAGGGAGGGGGGGGGGGGGGGGGGGAGGCGGGTCTGATTTGGCTCGCTTCGCCTGCCTTCAGTCGGCAAGTCGGCTGACTTCGGCAGCCGACTTCTTGTCGACTTAAGTCAGCTAGTTGTGGCTGTAACATCCAAAGGCACCTGCCGACTATAACACTCGCCGCGAAATCTTGGGCGAGACTCCCAGCTCCCCAGAAAGTATCGTTTACGCACGCACGTGTCGCTAAAAACCACGGCAGAAGCGTGGCGGGATGTTTTCGAAACCGTCGTAGATTCGTAAACTCGTGTTTTCGCGTCCGATGGGTGGTCGCACGGCGCGTTCAGCCGTCGGGCGTACATCTTGCACACCAGGAATTCATCGACATTTGTCGCGTGGTCTCGGCGGGGGTGATCCTCTCCACGAAAATCCCGTCGCAACAAAAACGGTCGGAAAAACGCATTTTTATTCTCTTGTAGGAGGGCAGCACTCCCGTTTTCGAACACGGTTCACTCGGAACTATTACGGGGGGTACATAGTTAACAGGACCCGTGGTAGAAACATAAAAACCTATACATTTACCTATTTTTACTAACAAAATTCGGTCCCGTTAGCTATGGACCCCCGTAACAGAGACAACAGGTGTTGCATGCGCACCGCAGCACGAAAAATGGTCGAGCCGGCCACTCAGAAAGGGACCGCTAACGTCTGACCCCGTCAATGAAAAGACGAGCGGCACGCATTCGTCGGTGAAACACACACACACACACAAAAAAAAAAACGATTACGGGGGGCCGTAGTAAATAAGACCTACGGTACACACGAAAATATATATATTTCCCCATTATTACCAACAATATTTGGTCCTATTTACTATGGCCCCCCCCCCCCCGTAATAATAAAATGGGTTTTCCGACCCCCCATGAGACACAAAAAAAACATTTTGACTGTACTTGAATACCAGGCATGCATGTGCATGTACGTACGTATCGGTAGGATTTTTCGGGAAGTTTCCGGAAGTTTCCGGGAATTTTACAAGTAACGAGTTAGTGTGAGGAAGAAGAGATCGTGGTTCGCAGGTTGGGAATATTTTTTTCAGGGGGGGGGGCCGTTTTTCTGCGCTCGAACCGAATGGCAAAGGGGTGCTAAAGGAATCGAACATTTTAGTTTCGGAAGGCTCTCTCCATACCCCTGGGTGTTTATCCGCGCCAAATCCGAGCGGAATGGACCACGATAGCGATGACAACGACTGACGATAGAAAAAAAATCAAGAAAAAAACGTATACCGGAATATTACACGTACCAGGTATATATTCGTATATAATTTTTTTTAATTTATCTTTTTTTTTTTACCGGCCCCGGCTGCAGCGAAAAAGGAAAAAAAAAAGAAAAAAAGTGTACGATAAATGCACGATAAACGCACCGGGAACAATGGGTGATCGAGGTATCGCACCAGGCTTGAAACGCCGAGTTTTGAATAAACCAGGCTTTCAGAGATGAGTTTTTTCAGTAAATAAAATGACCACAAACACCAACTTAACCAATACCCTTGATAAAATAAGCATCCCGAAGCTGGTCGGTGTCACAGCAGCGGTGTTAGCGTCCGCGCGAAAGCTCAACGCCAGACAACGCCGCCAGACAGCGCCACGTAGGAGCGCAACCCAGCAGCAGACCGACCGACCTTCTCGAGCGTGTCCTCTATACCCGGCACCGAAACCTCTCGATCTCCCGTGCGCCCCGCCCCGCCCCGCCCGACCAAATATTTCGAGTCCAAAACAAACAAACAAACAAACAAAAAACAAAGCCCAAACAAAACCCCTGAACCGAAATATCAAAACCGAAACGAAACGAAACTCAACAACCAAAAGCAAGCCCCAACCTCGCCCCCCCCCCCCCCCCCCCCCCCCCCCCCCCCCCCCAAAAAAAAAAAGCCCCAAAATCAGAACAGCCAAAAACCTCCATACACCTACGATAGAAGCGAGACAAACATGGAAAAATATAAGTATATATATATATATATATACCTCCGTGAACACAAGATTAGTACAGCATGTAAAATATCCGGTAGTATTCACACACCCACGATATAAGCGAGGCATACACGGGGGGGGGTGTACTCGATAGGAGAGATGTACTCGATCTCATGCATGGCCGTAGTCGTATGACCATAGGCACACACACGGGGGGGGGGGGGGGGGGGGAACACACACACACCGCACTAAAAACCAACCTTCTTGAGTGTGTCCTCCACGCGGTACCTAAACCTCTCGATCTCCCGAATGTCGAACGCAAGGGGGCCGGCTGTGCACCCCCCGCCCCCCCGCCTTGACCCCCTTGGCCCCCACCACCGCCTGCCGCGGCCGCCGCCCGCTCTGCGGCTCCCTCTGTCCCCATGGCCGACACGAGGGACTCGCGCTCACCAGCAGCACCCTTGCCGCTGCCGCCATCGAGAGAAGGTGCAGCAAGAGCGGGTTGGGACGCCTAGCGAGGGGGGGGGGGGGCGCAGGTGGGATAAGAGGGCATCGGACGGGACGGGGTGGGGTTGGTAGCGAGCACGGCAAGCATACCGCGTGGTGGTGAGAGGAGGCGTTCCGGGGGTAGGGGAGGTGGTGGGGTTGGGGTGATTGGGAGGAGGGGGGCCGAGAGAAGGTGCGGCAAGAGCGGGCTCGGACACCTAGGGAAGGGAGGGGGGGGGGGGGGGGGGGGGGGGGGGGGGGGGGGGGGGGG